>OY856409.1:792327613-792515113 GCA_963693085.1 Alisma plantago-aquatica
ATATTTGGAATCAACAAACCAACTACAATGTCTCAGGTCTGAGGTCTAGATTAAATGATATTAAAGCAAGATTTAATTACCTATATCACCAAAGTGCACCTCTTTTTCAGGGAGCCCATCACTAAATAACTCTACGGTTAAACGTGCTCAACCCATAGTAGTACTAGGATCAGTGACTTATTGGAAAGTTGATCAGAGTTGTGCTTGAGTGAGGAAAAAGTATGCACCTAAGGCCAGTGGTGGTCTGTGGGGCCATTTATCATTCTTGAAACTCTACTAGATCATTGAGTTGTGGGCCTAAAGTTTACAAATGGTATCAAAGGCAAAACCCGTCCAGTAGGTGGGGCCCACATGGGCATGTGGCATATGACAATGTTGAGTGTGTGATGAAGTCATATTGGAAGGAGTTATCCATGATAAAGTAGCCATCGTTGTCTAGATAGCCATGATTAGGAGTTCGGTACACATGGGTCATTTTGTGTCTATACAGAAATTAGGGTTTATGATGAGGAGTTATAATTGAGACTTCATGATGACGTTAAGAGTCTTAAGTGGGGAAGTTTATAATGTCCCAGGTCTTGAGGAATCAAATAAAATGATATTAAAAGGAAAGATTAGAATACCCATATCACTAAGGTGCACATCCTTTTTAGGGAACCATCACTAAAGAACTTTGTGGTTAAGCATGTTCAACCCATAGTAGTACTAGGATGGGTGACTTGTCAGGAAGTTTACCCTTGGCTATACCTAATTGAGGATAAAGTGTGCAACCACTCAAATCGTGGTCTACGGGGCCATTCGTCATTCCTGAAAATCTACTAGACCCTTGGGCTATGGGCCTGGACTTTACACCAACTAAATAGGGAAAAACATATTCTAAGTACCAATAGAGGGATTGGTAGATTCTAATAATTATAATCCTTCTCTTAGAAATAATTATATTAACTTACGATCATTGTATTCTTGTTGGGTGCTCATTTAATTAAATTAAAAAGGTAAAATAAAAATATTGAAAACCAATTCCCTTTTAGTAACCATAAGAGCTCATACATGATGGATCCATGTTCAGGGAATTCTCAATTCTAAGGGAAAAAATCATCTTGATTCAACCTCTTCGTTCTCGAATAATGGTCATGTTGGAACCCAAATTCAATAGTATTTGGAGGAAACCTCAATTAATTAATTTTTGCTATCTTTATATGTATACTTCCTTATTTCTTTCATTACTCTTATTGTGATAAAAACTTTGACATTAACACGGCCAAGGTAGCGCAGATGGTTCGGTCCGGCCTGTCCTCCTCGGGGGACTCATGTTTGAAATCTCCTGTTGCGCATTGTATTTACAATCCCTTGGGTCATCCGGGCTCTGGTACTTGTTTGAGGGAGGGGGGAGACTAAGTCTCCTTCTGACTCAAAAAACTTTGACATTTAATCTTTTTGTTTCTTAAGAACAAGTTTTTAAAACAGAATAAGGAGAATAATTTTCTAAGACCAAATAAGTTTCTAACACCTACACAAAGATATGATTTTGTTTGAGGAGGAATGAGCAGAAGCTAACACTTCACCAATATAAATTATGAACATGACTGGTTCAATGAAAATGGGGCATATGTAGAACTTATAAGTGAATACACCTTTGTGGTGTGCAAAATAAAAGGTTCCAATATATATATTCCCACATGAGTATATTTAGATTATGGGTTACACTCTTTTTGCCTAATTAGAAAATGACAATTTAAATAAGAAAGATGCATACACAATGAGATAGCCTTAAGATGAATGTCACCAATTTTTGGTGAACCAGTTGAAAAATATTAGAGGAAATAATGATGATGGGTGGCATCAAAACAATGATTCTACTCCAAGATTACCATGTCAACATCAGAGTTCAGAAGCAATTGAACAAATTAGTTGATCAAGTTCCATTGAATTTCTCCAACTAGAAACATGCTAAAATCATCATCAAAGATAAGGACAACACCAAAGTTTTCTTTTATCAATATGAGCTGCATGTTCCACTGCCAGGTTTGTAGCTCTGCTATTGGAAAGTGACATCTACAATTTCATGGCTAGATCAACATATGCTAGCTATTATTGTTGAAGAAGTTGAAGCTTTAAAGCAAGATAATAACCTTGCATCTGATCAACTAAGAGAAGCTAAATCTACTACAAATTCAAGCTCTACTATTGGCCATTGTGATCAAACCAAATAACTCTAGCTGAATTAATGACATCCAATAATGATCACATAGAATCAATTGTTACTCCAAAGCACCATGATGCTTTCTTGTTGAAGATAGCCCTAAGCCTAAATTCATATTGATTGTATAGAAACCTAGATGTATCTTACAAATATTTTATAAATTTTCAAATGGAGAAGTGAACTTTCATCTTTGCAATCTATCTTGTGTACCTTATGGATGCATTAATAGCCAATTATGTGAGTTACATATTGATAATTTTATACTTGACTAAAATGGTCACAATACAATTTGATGCCAAATAAATGATATTGTTAAATTGATATTCACATGTATGATTTTTAAAATGTAATCTAAATTACTAAGTAAGATTATGATTCTAAGAAGTCATATGGTATTTAGTTTCTTCACATCATTTTTCCATCTTGTGTCATAAAACTATGTAAATGTTGTGTCGATAACATGATTAATAGTTGAATTTTTTATGCTTTTGTTAAACTATAAAATTTTATCACTACTTGCAATAAATGTACTTAGTTGAGCGAGAGCAGAGATAAAATGAACATTTAAATTAATATTCATAAAATGATGCAAGACACATATATCCAAACACACACATACATGCAAAAACAAACAAGCAAATATACCCACGTATGTGTGTGTGCACACACACTATATATATTATATATATAATATGTGTGTGTACAAACACACATACATATATAGACACATGTCCATATATATATATATATATATATATATATATATATATATATATATATATATATATATATATATATATATATATATATATATATATAGAGAGAGAGAGAGAGAGAGAGAGAGAGAGAGAGAGAGAGTCAGGCTAGAATACACTCGTGTACAGATCACACGAATACACTCCTATATATTTGCATATCAAGACTATTTTTTGCAAAATGTAAATCATTGATCTTCACCGTTATACTATAACTAGGCTACATATAAATTTTGAGCCCATTTGGATGAGTATAAGTCACTCATCCAAGGACAAAAAAATCAATGCACGAAACTAATTTGAAATGCTTAATTTTTGCAGTCTTTATAACATGACCTATAAATGTCCAAATGTGCTCAAATTTTGCATATGATCTATTCATAAGATGTTTAAGAAGATCAATGGATTAGATTTTGAAAAAAAATATTGCATCATGAAAAACTACTTGAGTGTATTCTACTATGAATACACTCTAGTGTATTCTCACCTGACTCTCTCTCTCTCTCTCTCTATATATATTAACCTAAAAAATATTGATTCAATATGTATGGATGAATTTAATTAAGGATTACTACATGTGCCATTTTAAAGTCCAATACATGTAAGTTATATAAGTACATATATATAAATATATTGACGTATATATATACATACTAGTGAACACACATGTGCACATGCACATGACATATAAAATTTGTTGGAAATGTGCAGGGAGAGGACTCATCTGTGAAAGGGTCCCTACGGTAAAAGATATTTGTGTTAGTTGTTTGAAAGGAGAGAATCAAGGAACCATTTCCATGGGATGGAGAGAGAAATACATAATTAAAGATAATAAAATTTAAAAGGAGAGTGTGAGAATAAATATTTGTAGGAGCAAAATTCCTTGAAAAAAGGAGAGAAGAGAGTGAATCAAGGAGAGCGCAACATCAAACTCGCTCTTTTTATAGTAGTATAGATATATATAGAAAATAAACATATATTCATGTACATATGTATCTTAGTGAATATACATGTGTGTGAAGATGCCTATCACATGCACATGGGGATTAAAAAATATTCATGTTTGAGGATATAAAAAGACTTATTTATTTTCTCATTTCTACTCTTTTATTTTTAGGAAGCAACACAATGTAATCAAATTGAATTAAAGACAATTATGAAAAGCATCTTAGATATGTGTTAGCAAATCTAATTCATCCAACATTACCATTGAGATCAAGAGACTTGTTTAGTACACTTTATATTTTGTTGGTGTCACAATGAAGTTTAATTAGTTAAATTGCTTAATCTCATATGCATGAAGTTGGTTTGAATCAATCTTGGTTAATCAAGATCTTGAAAATATTTGATCTAATTGATGATATAAATTGGTTAGATCAAGTAGTAAATAAATGTGAACTTAACTATAGACTAATTAGAAACTCAATTCAAACTCAACCTTAGATAGCATGATATAACGTGACCCTAGACTAACCTATCTTGAACCTATTTGACCAAATAGACAAAACGGAATTAAGCTGAACACAAAATGCTATGTCAAGACTGATGCCTATTTATAGTCACATATTTTCAAAGAGAGCCACCACCAATGATATAAAATGCTAACAGTGATTACCTACATGGTGGACTATTGGGTGGTAAAATCATCATTCCTCTAGATCAACTATTATACATGACACATAACAAACAAGCAGCAAATCAAGGAATGACATAGAAATATTTGGAATCTAAGGTTGGATGTTTACATGGATATAATTGAGATTATATATGCAAAGTGGGGTCATGCACTGAAATTGTGTTGAATGGTCCAAAAATGAACTATGTAACATACTCTAATAACTATTTACTACTAATTTGAATGACATGCAAACCAACTAGGTTTATGTTGGCCATGGAAGTTATGTTGAATCAACCAAATTATTACACAAAGTTTGGACCACAAAACATGTCACGGAGGTCAAGGAAAAAAAATAAAAACCATATCAATGGTGACGCTAGATTTGATGAACAACCAAGCAACAACTTAATGGATGCAATTGAAATAATTTGAAACTTGTATATTGTTTTTTTTTTCTTTTCAAAATTGTCCATGACAAATGGAGTCAATTGTGGTGAGTATATCAAATGTAAACTAGGTTACAGACTCAATCAATAATTTGCTGCTAAAAAGAATGACAAAGAAATCATTATAGTATATGGGCAAACCAACTAGGTTGATGTTGGTTACCAAAAATTAACAAACAGTTTAACTAAGTTTAGTGTGCGCAACATTTCACAAAGGTAAAGAAAAATAAAATGGAACTATATCAACCATGACACTGAATTAGATAACCAAACAAGATGCAACTCAAGGGGTGTAATGGAAATATTTTGAGGCTACAATCAATTGTATATATGAATATAATCAACATTAACCATGAAAAATGGAGTCATGCAATAAAATTGTATTGAATGGACCAAAAGTGAGCCAGGTGACTGGCTAATTTTTTTTCTACTAATTTAGATGACTAAAAACATCAACTTAGGAAGGGGGAAGACAACTAGGCAGATGTCCACCAATGACATTATGGTGAATAAACCAAACCATTGCACAAAGTTTGGGGCACGCAACATGCCAAACAGGTCAAAGAATAAACTAAAACCATATCAACCATGAAAGTAAATCTAATGAACAAATAAGCAAAAACTCAAGGGGTTTAATTGAAATGTGTTGAAGCTAGGGCCAAATGTGTATATGGATATAATAAAAAAATACAATACAAAATGGAGTTGTATAATAAACTTATGCTGAATGAAACAAAAGTGAACTAGTTCACATAGTAATTTGATTATTATCTACTAAGTTGAATGAAAAAAAAAATCAACATTGGGTCGGGGATGAGAACCATCTAGGCCAATTATGTACAATAAGCTTATGGTGAATCAAACAAACTATTGCACCAACATTAGGGCACAAAAAATGTCATAAAGGTCACAACAATAAATTGAAAATATATCAATCATGAAACTAAATCTAATGAACAAACTAGAAACAACCTCAGGTTGTAACCAAAATGTGCTTAAGTGAGGGTAAATGTGTATATGGATGTAATCAATAAAAATGTTGTAACAAGTTACAAAAACAAACTCACCGGGAACGGAAAAAATAATCAAATAGGAAAAACTTGTCATTAACATCCATGTCACCTGCTTAAATTAAGATATTATCTTGTAGTACTAACTTACAAGGCTCTCATAAAGGCTGCTTTGATTACTAAACAGTGTAATGTCTCAAGATAGAGAGTTTTTCAATCATAAACAACTCAAAGTAATCAATCAAGAATTCAACTATCTTATATAGTTGTTATTTGTAGTACATGTGTGAAGAAGGAACCGACATATGCTATAAATAGGTGACAACACACAATGGGAGGAACAACATGCATTTAACAACTTAAATTAGTATTAGTAAGATTGCACATCTTGCTTAAGTGAAAGAAATCATACTAAAAGAAGAACATACCTCAATAGGGAGTTGTTGAAAGTTGTTGACGATGTTTCTTTAGCTTTTTGACGTAGAAAGGGATTGAATAATAGGGAGGTGGAGTAAATGGGAGTGGAGGACCAAGTCCCCTACTATATATGCAAGGTTTGACATGGTAAAGGAAAACCAAGCTGATACAGTGATATATGCAATAATTATTATCCTACTTTATTCTGGAAAAATAAAAAATAATATAAAACATTTTCTAAAATAATATATATGATAGGAATTAGACCAAATTTCTTGATTTAAATAAATGTCATCTAATTTTGTTAACGTCCATTTAATTAGATCTTGAAAAGACTAGTACAGGATATAAAAGACTAACTCATTTAAAACCCTTTTTTCTCTCATCCTCATATAATGAGTTATAACCTACGTTTTTTAGTGTGTAGCGCCATTTTTACTTTGCATGCATTAGAAGAACATGAGGACTACCAACAATTATGAGAATACCACTTCCTCATCCAAAGCATATATTTGATGCGCTGAGGAAGTCTCAAGACTATCCCCTCATGTATCATCCATGATATAGCTTCAAATCATAGACTCACATGTGATACCATGGACCCTTTGATGGTCACAACACCAACAATGCCATGTTCTTGAATTGTGCATTCAAATAATACTTCATCGACAACAAAAAAAAATTGAGAAAGGTCGATAAACAAAGCTTCTTAAAATATTGGAGTTTGGAGAAGTTCATTTGACAAGATACTCCTATGACATAAGCTAGATCAAATTGGCATGAAAGAACAAGTATACATTCTTCTTCATCACACTTGTTTCATAATGATAGCGTGCCCTGGGAACCCCAACACTATCATGTCTTACACTTGAATTTCTTAGTACATGCAAGAAGATGAATACTAAAAACAATAATACAAATATTACATTCACAATTTAAGAACATTGTGTGCAACTTCACTCATTGATCTACACAAAATTTTGTTTTTTCCTGAGGAAGAACGACCAAAGCTAACATTGTTGCCAATTTTAAAGGATGAACATGACTGGATCAATGAAAATGAGGCCTACAAAGAGCCTATAGGAAAATACACCTTTGTGGTGTGCAAAGTAAAACATCCTATATCTAGTATCCCATGTATTGATACTTAGACTTTGGGTTGTACTCTTGTTTTTGGTATGTCATGAGGATATTTTATTCGATTTTCCTTTCACTTGAAAGCAAACTCAAAATAGAATTACATTCACTATTATTCCTTGTAGAACTAGACTATGCAATATACTACCATTACATGACTCTTGGTTCAAGAGATTCATGATCTTAGAGGGTGCATTTATATTTCTTAGATCAATTGGTTTTTTTATAAAACTTAAGCCAAAAAATAAGAAATCTTGTTCTTTTATCTATAAACAAATTACACTTTCCTTTTCTTTCTCAACAACTTCAAAATCTTTAGAGTCTCCTAGGTGAATTTTGTGTAAGTTGATATCCTCTTTGGTTATCTTGGTCACATCAATGCAATCGATTTGCAAAAAAGTGTTGTTTCCCTTTTTCTTGTGCATATTCTAGGGTCATATAGACCCATGGTAGCTCATCCTCTATGACACATTTAGTTCTATACTTCTTAATAACCTCCACACCAAGTACCATTTCTATTTTGAGCCACTTAGCCAAGTCTGCACCATTATTTCCCATGGATGCATCTGTGTTTAACTTATACAATTTGAAGAATGTGGCTACCAAGTACCCAACATGCATTCCTCATGTTCATGCCTTTGCTAAACCATGCCATATCATTGGGTTAGATCAATTTCTCTATGTAGAAATTTAATGATCAATTGTCTTCAATATATTTAAAGTATGTGTTGATTCTTGTACTTCCATTTGTAGTCACAAGTAATAAAAAACTCCTTATGTTTGCTTTCAGATTCTATTATATATTGATTTGACCAGAAATTCATGTTAGTCATCCCAAATAACATGTCCATATCATTAGCCATTAGGATGCCTCTCCATACTTCATTTACAAACATGAAATCTTATAGGGCATGATTGGTATTCTCTTCATTAGATTTGCATCGTCCACACTCACTGTCGTCAGTAGCGTGTCTAATATTTTGTCTTTCATTACTACATAAATTCACCACGACTAACAATCCAGGTGAACATATCACTCTACTGGCCACTTTGGCCTACCATATAATTTCCCATGCTCTTGATGGGGCGACGTCCTTGGGCTAAACTCATTTTTCCTGATCGGAAAATGGTTTTAAAAACAAGAAAGATGTATATATTATTAGGAGGGTATAGAATTACCACAAGATGAATACCACACATTTTTTGGTTAACCACTTGACAAATATTGCATGAAATAAGCTTGTGATAATAGGTGGAATCATAAGAATGATTCTACCTCAAGCTTATCATATCAACATCAGAGATCTATATTAGTTTGAAAGAATTGGTGGATCGAGTTCCATTGATCTGCTCCACTTGCGACATGAAAAATCATCATCAAAGACAAGGACAACACCAAGTTATCTTTGTGGTCAATATTAGCTGCAAGTGCCACTGCCAAGTTTGTTGTTCTAGTGTTAGAGAGTGATGTCAATGATTTCACACGGCTAGAGCTGAAACTGTACATCCAGACAATAACGCTTCATCTGATTATCCAAGAGATCTCCTCCAAAAGATGCAAATACAAGACCTACTATCGACCCATTGTGTGATAAATACTAGATGACACCAGCTGAAATGAAGACAATAATTAATGGTCTTAGAGAACCAATTGTTACTAGAAGCACCATGTTTCTTTCTTAATGACGATAGCCCTACTCCTTCATTCAAACCAATTGTTTAGAAACCCAAACATCTCTTGCAAATATTTAAGATATTGTCAAACTGGAGAAGTGAACTTTGTTCGTCTCAAACTATCTTGTTTACCTAATGGATGTGTAAGGAGTGAGACCTAAGAGCGGGTCCACTACTTACTAAATCAAATAAGAATCACCATCCATATCAAACACACACAATTTTTTCTACAATGGATGAATGACTATTATTTAATCTTTCATAAATAGATATCATAAAGACCAAATTACATAAACAAAATAAAGTATATCAAATATTTATAGTTTATAATATTACATGATTGATCTCCCACTTGAGGTTATATAAAAGATAAAAATCACAAAAGTAAGTAGAGGAAATCCTGAGCTTCAAGTCTATCTCCTAGAATTCAATTCACTAAGTAAATCCCTACTCACCAAGCTAAGTCGTCCATGTTCATGTATTTCACCTAAGTAGTTGGCAACATAACCCATAAAAGAAGAGATTTGGAAACTATCAACATAAAAATGTTGTCATGTGCAAAAATATTATTAGGAAAAAAAGACTACAATATAATTACCAAGGCTTCCAACAAAGAGGGAAGTAGAACATCCAAGTTTATACCAAAAAGAAACAATTTAAGGTATACAAAAGATTGACTTTCCATTCAACAAAATATAACAATATGTTCCACAACAAATGATTAGGGCACACAAAACCATGAAAATAATTAATAGTTTAACATGCAAGTGAGATTAATTAACCCATCACTAGTGTAAATATAAAATCAGTGGAGGTTAGGGCACATAACCCAAATCTTGATAGAGAATAGAACACAAACAAACTCCCATGGCATACAACCCAGGGTATGGGCATACCATCCTCCATCCCAAAAATATAACATTATAGGAGGAATAAACATCAGCGCATGGTAGAGGAATAAGTTCCAATGCCTAATAATTCACAAAGAGGGAACAAAATCTTAGGGGAATAAAACCCTAAAACCAAAGCATTATATAACTCTACTACTACTCAATCAACAATCATGGACTAAGGTAGAGGTAAGTGAAAGTTTAGTAAAAAACTTGATAACATGAGACTTCCATCACACACAAATATATATATATATATATATATATATATATATATATATATATATATATATATACACACACACACACAAAATGGGAAATAGTTCATTTCCACAATTAAAATACCTCATGAGGCCCCGGGGCCTGATGGTTTTAATGGGTTTTTCTACAAGAAATGCTGGGATATTATTGGAGATGATGTGTGTGAGGCTGTCTTTGAGTTTTTTAGAAATGGCAGATTGCTTCAGAAAGCCAATAGAACCTTTCTTACCCTTGTTCCCAAAGGTGTTGATTCCAATTTGATTAAAAACTGGAGGCCTATTGCTTTGCGTAATACTTTCTATAAAGTTATTTCTAAGATTCTTGCTAATAGGCTTCAAAGTGTGTTACCTTCTATTATTAATGACTCTCAGTGTGCCTTTATCAAAGATAGAAGTATTAAGGAGGCTACTCTGCTCACTAATGAAATTTTGAGTGATTTCAAAAAACCCTATGCTTATCCTAGAATGTGCATTCAAGCTGATATTACGAAAGCCTATGATTCTGTTAAGTGGTCCTTCCTTTTTTCTATTATGCACAAAATGGGTTTCCCTACCATATGGATAAACTGGATCAAAGAAATCTTTCACTCTTCCTCTTACCAGGTTCTTATTAATGGGGAGCCTTCCGATCCTTTTAAGCCCACTAATGGGGTGAGACAGGTGACCCCATTGCCCCTTACTTGTTTGTCATTGGCATGCAGGGTATTTCTGAGCTGTTTAAAAGAATGGTTAGAAATGGTGGTCTTGAGCCCATTGCTATGTCTGAGAAGTTGTATAGATCTCATCTTATGTTTGCGGATGATCTCATGATATTTTCTAAAGCTAACAGTGCTAATGCTATTGTTATTAATAATACTCTTGATTCCTTTGCTGATGCTTCTGGTCTTTGTGTTAATTATGAGAAGAGCTCTATTGTCTATAGTAGGAATGCTGAAAAGCATGCTATTTCTGAAATCACTAATATCAAAAAAGGTTGTTTTCCTTCCAAGTATCTTGGGCTACCTTTGTTCTATGGGAAATTATCTAAAAGATTTTGTGGGACTTTGGTTGATAAAGTCAAATCTAGGTTGGATTCTTGGAAATCGAAATTGCTCTCTATTGCTGCCAGAAGGGAATTGATCAAGTCTACCCTCTCCAATATGCATCTATACTGTATTTTTTCTTTTCCCATCCCAAGTTCCATTATTGATCAAATTGATAAGCTTTGCCGTGATTTTCTTTGGGGAGAAACAGAGTATAAGAAGAATCTCCATCTTGTCAAGTGGGATGATGTTACTGAACCTAAAGAAGATGGTGGTTTGAATATTAAAAAGTCCAAGGATGTGGCTAAAGCATGCTTGTTAATGAATGCTTGGGATATAGCAAGTAAAAAAGACACCCTTTGGGTGAAGTGGATTTCAGAGAAATATTTAAAGAAGCAGTCTTTCTGGATTGCTAAGGAGTCTCACAACTATTCCTGGATGTTTAATAACATTATTCGTATTAAAGAGGACTTGCTTGGTTATATTAAATTTGAGGTGGGAGATGGCTCTTCTATTCATACTTGGCAGGATCCCTGGTGAAATAATACTTTCCTTGAAAACCTTGTGGGCAAAGAGTGTATTATTAGAGCTGGTATTCCTTGGGATTCAACTCTGAAAGTTATTATTGAGAATGGTGCTTGGAATATGCCTAGGGTTATCAATCGTGGTCAAGATGATATTCTTAAACTTGTTAGCTCTTTTCAGATTCATAAGGGTCATAGAGATACTATTCTGTTTGATGGGAAGAAGGATATTAAGCTCCATGATGTCTGGGAGGCTGTTAGAACTAAAAAGCTTAGTCTTATTAACTTTGGATGGATTTGGAAGATTAAAACTCACAATCGTGCTAGGCTACATCTTTGGAAAGCAAGGCATAATAGGCTCCCCACAGCTGATTATTCCAGGAGGAGAGGACTATGTTTGGCTTCTATGTGTTATCTATGTCAGAATAGTTATGAAGATACCAACCATATTCTGTTTGAGTGTAAATATGTTGATGATATCTGGGCTGTGGCCAATATTCCTAAGATTAGTTCTTGGAGTCAGGCTGAAAATTTGAATGATCAAAGAGTTAAATGCATTATGAGCATCATTTATTATCATTCTTGGGTAGAGAGAAATCAAAGAGTCCATGAGGATAAGTATAGGGATCCGATTCAGTTATGGAAAGTCATTAATCTGGATATTCTTTGTTTCTTCTCTGAGAATTGAGTGTGGCCTCTCTTGGTTTGCCTTCCTTCTGGTGGTGCTGTCTTTGTGAAGTTCTTGTTGATGGATGTTTTTTCTGAAGAGTGTAATGTTTGGCTCATATGGTTATATGTTCTTGGTGCTTAGAAGTTCAATGTCTACTATCTCTGCTATGTTTCTTCTGTTGTGTTTGGGCTTTCTGTTGACCAGCTGAGCTTTGGGTTTTCTTTTTCTTGATGATGATGGGGTTTTTGAGCCTATTTGCTTTGGTTGTTTGTTTGCTTTGAGCCATGTCTTGACCTGTGGTTGAGCTTTTCTGCTTTCTCTTGGGTGGATGAGTTTATCCGTTTTTGGAGTGGCAGAACTCTCCCAAGACTGATCTTTTTCCTCTTTTTTCTTGGGTGGAAAAGATTATCCGTAGTGGAGTGGCAGATCTTTCCCAAGTTTGTTAGCTTCTTTTTCCCTTGAGTGGCTGAGGTTATCCTGGATGGAGTGGCAGACCTCACTCAAGCTTGTCTTGGAACTTTTCTTCTTAGCCTGCTGTGTTGTTCTTTGAGGTCTATTCTTAGGAGTGCCATGGTGGCTCATATGTTTCCCTTTTTCTTAGAGCTTAGATGTTTCTTTGGATATGCTGCTTTCTGTCTTTGCTATGCTGACTAGTGCTATGGGTCTTCTTAGCTCGTTTCTGCTATGGGGCAGATGTGCCTGATCTTTGTATGAGTGCTGCTGCTCTGAGCCTTTGGTTGCTCTATGTTATGGCTGTTCTGTTATGGTCTGCATACCTCTTTATCATCTTTCTGTTGTGGGCGTCAAGGTGGCTTCTTCTCTGTTCTGTTGTGATGGTCATGGTGTGATAGGTGCAGGTTGTCTGCTGCCATGTTTTAGCATGCTGAAGTGTTGTTGCGGTTCTATGACTCCCCCTCTCTTTTTCTTGGTATTCCTGGTGAGCAGCTGCTGTTTTTTACTGCTGGATTATTTTTTACTGTCTTTTGGTGGCCTTCTTCTGCTGGAGTAGCTGTGTTCGTTGGCTTTGCTTTTGGTTTGTTGTTGGGTGCTGCTGGTTTTTCTTCTGCAAGCACGATGAGATGCTGGTCTCTTGCTGCTCTCTTTGTTTTGGTGGTTGCAGCTGGTTTGGAGTTTTCTGTTCTGGATTGAGTGGGAGAATTTATCCTATGGGAGTGGAAGAATTCTCTCAAGCTGGGCTTATGTGCTTCTTGTTTTTGCTGGAGTGATGGTTTATCTTTTGATGCTCTATCCTTGTTGGTGGATGGTGGAGGGTTTCCTGAAGGCTCAACCTTTCTTTTGTTCTGGTTCCCTTCTTTAGTCTCCTCTCCTTGTATGAGCTTATTGTCTATCATTGTTTGATGTAAAGATAGATTTTTCTTTCTTTTTGAGTTGGTTCCACTTTGGAATCAACAAAGTTTTGTACAGACACAAAAGGAAAAATGAAAAAAAGCAACAGGAGTTTTGGTCGACCAAAAAAAAAAACCTCATGAGAACTTAAGTGGTCATCACTTGAAAATAGGGTTTTGTTTAGTTAAATCCATCAGGGTTACAAAATGAGATAGGATAAACATGATACAACTTTAGACTCCAACATACATATCTAACCATTTAAGAAGATTAGAAGATCAATTTTAGAATATAGTCACTCTTACGAGGCACTATCTCATTATAGAGAAAATGATAATAGGGTGATATGTCTCAAAAAGATCAAGAGAGAGAAAATATAGGTAATTTCCAATGTGATTAATCAAGGATGCGACATATATCAAGCGATAGAGAAAGTAGATCAACTGTCGAGTATAGAACTAATGCTACATATCGCAAAGAGGTGAGTTAACGGTCAATGTCCAAACCTAGATCCAATTAAGGCACTTCTTCACGTAATATTACATTGAATATTTGAATACTTAATTAATGAATATAATTCAAACACTAAACTATCAAATCTTATTATGATTGGATTTAGTTTTAGAATTATACATAATCATTTAGAGAATATTTTTTTATTCCTAAAAATATTTAATCCTATTTTTGATGAGTAATTTTGTAATTATTTAGTTACAGATAACTGAAATTAAATTCATTTATTGAAGTATTGAAATCAAAACACCCTAGTCAATTGCTAATATAACTCCACATATGATTTACAATCATACATGTGATAGGGTGATTTAGTAACCTAGCCAAAATTAAAAGCCACACAATATCATTTAGATCATATTGAGGAAAAGATGTAAACACCCATCTTGAGAGTGGAAAAAATAAAACCAATACAAGGGCCAAATTTAACCTCAATATAAGATATCATTGTCATCATGTTTGTCTACATAGGTACAACACAACACCACAAAGCTCAAGATCTCAATGGCAAGAATCCCATTACCTGTGATCAAGTTGTGAACATCACCAAGAGAAACACATATTGTCATCTCCAAACTTTGTTAGACTCACAAAGAGCACGTAGAGGCCAAGAGCAAGCCATCATTTACCCTTCAACTACCACCATGGAATATGAGAAGAAAGCTTCGTATGTTAAGCCACAAAGGCACCCTTGCGGAAGAAATAGAGCCCTGACTTGTGCTACAACCCAAGATCTAATTCCATTACGACACCAATGAGAAAAACCACCATTTGAAATGCAATTCTACAAAAAGACGTCCATATAACTGTAAAACAAATAGAAAGTAAAAAACATGAATTGCCATGAACGAGGGACCAAAGGTGTGAAGATATTCAAGAAGATAAACAAAATGATGTTGGATGGTTTACAAACCTCACGGCAGTTGCTCATAGGCTGACAAACTCAAACACACTTAAATAACAAAGTGAAGTTGGAAGAGATAGGTGTAGGTTGATTTATGATCGATGAGGGATTAAAGAAGTCTCTTAGGAGTTCGAAGATGGTGAAAGGACACTTATATATATATATATATATATATATATATATATAGATAAGAGTGAAGGCTAGAGGAAGCATTAAAACCTCAACAAAATCAAAAGTAGGGGGCAGAGGAGTCCCAACTTGGGGTGAACTCTACAAGGCCCAAAACCTATCAATTAAAGTGTTAACCATATTTGAGATTCCCTGAGGAATGTGAAGGGAAAGAAATTGAGAGAGTAGGCTAGAAGGAGTGGGAGATCAAGGAGAAAGAAGGGAGATGGAACAATAAAGTCTGTAAAGTCCTATAGAAAGAAGGTAGAGTCCAAGGAGGAGGAGTGAAAAGGACCCATACATGGAGTCCAATCCAGATCAGAAACATGCTAAGTGAGAGAGCCTAACATAGATAAATCAAATAAAGTATAGTCTGATTCATATTGGAAGTATATAATTTAGAATTATCTTCTCTATTTAAATTGGGATAGAAAAGGTTGTCTAATTATGTTGAAAATAGGTATCCTAGATAACTAGGACCCAATAAATCTAATTTTGAGCTTATATTTACTTATGAAGATTATCTGGTATGAATTCTAATACAATGGGATTTTATTCCATTATCTCATTATTTATTATTATATATCAACATTTATCATCAAACTTAATTGTTTTGAGTCATATTATCATCATTTTACTACCAAAATAACTATATGACATTATATTAGACAAAATTATATTTTACTTAATTAACTCATTAAGCACATTATATGTGTATTAGTGAACAAGGTGACATGTATTACATATTTAATAAACAAATTTACATATTAAGTTATAGTTTGGTTATTAGGTTCATTCTTTGTGTATTGAGATATATTATGTGATTAAACACCTCATGTTAATAATGTATCATATGGAGTACCAAACATATATAGGTTTTGGTTAGATGATTACAACTTAGGGTTTAGGTCAACATGATTACTATACATCACATATACCTCATCTGCATGTATAAAGTCTAGGGCTAGGTTCCATATATTCAAGTGATCATCTTATTAGTGTTCATTTATTGGAATCATGGTCAAGGTCACATGCATTCATGGTCAATGTGACATGTTGAGTTACTCATTATATGTAAATTTTATGTCCATTGGGATACAAGCAAGTGTATAGGGTATCTCTAATATTGTTGATCAATTCTAAATTTCCTAGCAAGCTAACATCCTATACCTAGGAATAGGGATTTTAGAGTCAAGGTAGAAACTTTTAGTATGTTACAGAATGCATTAACAACCAACTATGTGAAATATTATTGATGATCTTGTACTTAATAAACATAGTCAGAGTATCATTCAAAGACAACACAATAATATGTTTAACATGGTATTTATGTGTATAGTTTCAAAAGTTAATTCTAAATGCCTATGTAATCTAAAGATTCCTACCATGTTCTATGCTATTTAGTTACTTCATTTTGTTTTCAGCTTTTATCTTAAAGCTATGTACATGTTGTGTTGATAACATGGCTTATAGCTGAATTTTTTATGCTTTTTGTTATAGTACAACTTTTTATCACTATTTGCAATACAATACTCAGTTGCGAGAGAGAGATAGAATGAACATCTAACTAAATATTCATTAAATGATGCAAAACATAGACACACTTGTATGCTCACATGCACACACAATATATATCACATATATATAGTAATATATATACAAATACATATATGCTAATAGACTTGTGTACCTGAGTATATGTAGTTTATATGTATCCATCTTAATTTTACATGTTTCAAACAATCTACATAAATTTTACAAATATATAGATTTGATGTATATCCCTTAGATAGCATGCCTATCAAAAATCATCTCTATATGATGTTTAAGGATCATTGAATGAGAGAATACACATATTTTTTTTCATAACGGCAAGTTGCACATTTTACAAAGAAACTTTTGATTGATATTATATAATATTTCATGATACATGAGATAAGATGGTGATTTGTAAACTAGTCTCATATGTAAAATATTGATTCAAACACTGCACATAGATTTAGTTAAGGAATTTCAGATGTGCCAATCACATAAATTATATATATGAATTTAAATATTATTTAGCACCTAAACATATATTAATTCACACACACACACACACACACATATATATATATATATATATATATATATATATTTGTGTGTTTACGTATGTATCTTAGTGAATAGTCATGTGCCTGGAAAGGCATACTACATGCACTTGAACAATAAAAAATTATTCATGTTTGAGGAAGTAAAAGAAAATACTTATTTTCTCATTCTCTATTTTTTCCTATTTTTTGAGGAAGCAATACAACATAATCAACTTGAATTAGAGATAATTATTCAAAAATCATATCATATATGGGTCAAAAATTTTGTTTCTTTAAACATTACCATTGAGATTAAGATAGTTGGTTAGTTCACCTTGTATCTTTTTGGTGTGATAATGAGATCATTTTTGTCCAATTAGTTATATCGTTTAGTCTCATCTAGTTTAAGTTGGTTTGGATAAATCTTGGTCAATAGGGATCTTGAAAACATTGGCTTGAATTGATGATATAAATTGGTTCAACCAAGTATTAACAAAACTTTGAGCTTAACTAGACTAGTTGGAAACTCGACCCTATAGATAGCATGAGCTAACTTAACCCTATACTAACCCAACTTGAACCTAGTTGACTCGGTAACCATAACCAAATTAACTGAAAGCTAAAATGTTGCCTCAATACCGAACTCTAGTTGTAATCATATATTTTGAAAAAGATCCATGACCAATGATAAAAATTAGTAGTGGTCATTACCCACGTGGTGGGCTATTGGGTCATAAAATCATCATTCCTCTAGCTCAATTGTTATGCATGACATGTAGCAATCAAGAAATGACTCAAAGAATGCATTTGAAATAGTTTGAAGCTAAGGTTGAATGCATACAAGGATACATTTGAAACTAAATATGCAAAGTGGAGTCATGCACTAAAACTACTTTCAATGGTACAAAATTGAACTAGGTTGCATACTCAACTGATTATTGCTATGAAGTTGAATGACATGCAAACCAACTAGGATGATGTTGGCCACATAACTTATGGTGAATTAACCAAACTATTACAACAAGTTAGAGACACACAACATGTCACAATGATCATGAAAATAAATAGAAACCATATAAACTATGACTTTGTATGTTATGAACAACTAAGTAACAACTCAAGGGATGCAATTGAAATAATTTGAAGCTAGTATTTAATGTGTATATGGATATGATGAATGTGTATATGGATATAATCAATGTCCATGTAAAATGAAGTCATGCACTAAAATTATTCTTAGTAGACCAAAAATGAACTAGGTTACAAACTCAATCGTTTATTTGCTACTAAGCTGAATGATAAAAAAATTAATATCGGATAGGGTGAAACTCAACTAGGTTAATGCTTGTCATTGACCTTATGGTAAACCAACCAACTTGTTGCACCGAATTTGGGGCACAAAATATGTCACATAGGTCAAAAGATAAACTGAAACTATATCAACTATGCCACTAAATTCGATGACAAACTAAAAATAACTCAAGGCGTGTAATTGATTTTTTTATATTCTAGCGTCATTTATATATATGGATATATGGTCAAAATTAACCGTGCAAAATGGAGGCGTGCAATAGAATTGTGTTGAATGGATAAAAAAATGAACTAGGTTATAGAGTAATTTGATATTTTCTTCTAATCTAAATGGCTGAAAAAAAGTCAACATTGGACAGGGGGCAAGCCAACTAGGCAGGGTCAAATGTGTATATGAAACTAAATCTGATGAACAAACAAGCAACAACCGAAGGGGTGAAATTTGAATGTGTTGAAGGCAGGGTCAAATGTGTATCTATAAAAATAATGTAACCATTTACATAAACAAACACATGAAGAATGGAGAAAAAAGGTAATCAAAAGGAAAAAACTTGCCCTTAACATTCACCTCACCCGCCCAACCCAAATATTATCTTGTAGTCCTGACTCCCAATGCTCTCATAAAGGACATATCAATTACTTAACAATGTAGTGGCACAAGAGACATAGTTCATGAATCACAAACGACTCAAGGTAGTCAATCAAACATTTCATTGTATTGCATGGTTGTTGTTTGTAGTACATGTGTGAAGAACAAGCAAGCACATACCATGAACATGTGACAACAAGTAACATGGAGGAAGAACACGCATTTGACAACATAAGGTTAGCATGAATATAGACTGCACATGCTGGTTCATTGAAAGAAATCACACTAATAACATAAGATCACACATACAAGTGGGTGAATTTGCTAAACAACAAGACCTAGTTTGGCCGTCGTATTTCTGAGTTCCGGTGTTTAATGCACAATATACACAGGAGATTAATAGTAACGGCTGTATTTGTGTTGTGCACCGTTGTGTATATAATTTAGCAGAAAAGCAGCAGTTGCAAATTGCGCTTGAATCGGCGTGCTTCCGAAAAGCCACTTCCGTGCCAACTTTCTCCTCCCGTGTACACGTGATGTAGAGCTGTCCGCTTTCCCGTCCCTCTACTTCAGTGCACACGACTACCGGCATTTTAACGCGAAAGGCCAACACCGAATCCAGGTTCAGTCCAGTGCCGTGCCAAAGGCAGGCTCATAGTCCAAACGCAAGGGCCTCACTCATACCATACCACTGGTGAAACATAGAACCCAGCAGCGTGTAGCAATGGAAGATAGAGCAAAGCGAGATGACATGTGGCGCTCTTCCGGTCCACATCCGCTACCACTGGCGGAGATCAACCAGGCCGACGTGGGAACTCGCAGTACTCTTCTTCAGCTACCAGCTGTAATCCCCATCGAAAGCCGCACTAGTGGCGAAGAACAACAGAAATCGACCAATGTATAAAAACGTAACTTGGAGGAGTCATTGCTAAATCCTGATCCAACTTGATGATTCGGATCAATCCAACACGACATAAATCAATGCCAGGACTGCCTGCCCTGCCCGCCGCTGCGAGGAATGTCGCCGCCGTGGCGACGGCGGCTTCCAGGACCTGCCCACTCGCTAGCAAGTCTCCTCGCGTGGCGGTTTGGACGGCTCGCGCGTCCTCGTCATCATCTCGGCTGGCGCTCTTCGGCCTACCCTTGGATTCTACCTTGCGGAGGGGAGATGGGGTGGTGATGAGGGTGAGGCGCGTTGCTGCCCCCGCGGACGTGGAAGAGGAAGAGGAGCTCATGTACGAGGACGAGTACGATGAGGACTACGGAGGTCAAGAGAAAGAGCTATCGGTGACACAGGAGCAAGAGGAGCAGCAGCCTCCAAGGAGGAAGAGGAGCAAGACCAGGAAGAGGAAGAAGGCAAAGGCAAATTCAATTCCTTCCGCGGATGTTGCCTCCTCCGTCGCCGCCGCGAGTACCGAGGTGAAGCAGGATGAGCAGAAAAGCCTCTCAGCTACTCCACCATCCACAGTACAACCGCCCACGGTGGCTCCCCTTCTGACGCAGCTGGACGGTGTGAACCCCGTGGGGTTGGGCCGGAGATCGCGCCAGGTGTTCGACGAGGTATGGCGCAAGTTCTCCGAGCTCGGCCAGATCTCTCGGGCAGCCACGGCCATCGCCGAGCAGAGCCTCCTTGAGCCCGACCTCAACCGCCCGCCCATGTGCGAGTTCGCCGTCCCGGCCGCCCAGGACACCACCGTTCTCGTCGTAGGCGCCACCAGCAGGATCGGACGCATCGTCGTGCGCAAGCTCATGATCCGTGGATACTCAGTCAAGGTAAATTCATATAATCACATGTGTTGTCAATTAAAACATAGTTCCGCTCAACTGTTTTTGTGATTCACGCTTCTCCAAGACATCGGTCTCAATTCTTGCTCTCACTAGAAACAAGTACGTACATCTCAACTAGCCAAGTTTATCAAAATCCAGGCATTGGTGAGGAGGGCAGACCAAGATGTGCTCGACATGCTACCAAGATCAGTGGAAGTGGTCGTTGGAGATGTGGGTGACCCTTCCACGCTCAGAGAGGCCGTACAAGGCTGCAATAAGATAATCTACTGCGCCACCGCCCGATCCGCCATTACTGGAGACCTCAACCGTGTAGATTATCAAGGGGTTTGCAATGTAGCAAAGGCATACCAGGTTTGATATAGCAAGACCGTTTTTTTTTTCTTTCTCTTATAATAATTAACTGGGGTAAAAAGATTTAAGAACTGAGAGGGAGCGACTCCTGCAGGATTACAACAATAAACTAGCTCAGCTGCGAGCTGGGAAGAGCAGTAAGAGCAAACTGGTGCTTGCTAAATTCAAGTCCCCCGAGTCGCTGGAAGGGTGGGAAGTCCGTGAAGGAGCTTACTTCCAGGACGCCATTACTTCAAAGTACGACGGTGGAATGGACGCCAAGATTGAATACACCGAATCTGGGGATACTGTCTTCTCAGGTGCTCCACTCTTAGAATTCACAGATTAGCAGCTTAATTATTATCATCAGTTCACCGCTACCGACAATGAAGTGGGATATGGGGTGAATTCACTATTTAAGAGTTATGCCACAAGTACATACTTTGGCAACTTATACATCTATACATATAGACCATGCTATAACCATTATGCTTCTGACTGGTGTTATAATTTGAATGCAGGATATGTCTTCACTAGAGGAGGTTATGTTGATCTTTCAAAGAAGCTGTCCCTTCCATTGGGTTCCACCCTTGATAGGTACCCTAACCGTTCCTACTAGGACTTTTTTTAATATTTGTACTTGCTGCAAGGTTGAGTGCTATTGTGGTTCACTGCCACATCATTTAGCTATGTTGAATTGCTGCTGGAATTTCACACAAAAACTACGCCTTGCAACAGTAGCTCAACCAAAATGATAAATAGCTTGTCATGAGGCTGCACAGCAAATAATATGCTGTGTACCAAATTGCACTTCATGGATGCTACCAAACTATATCTAAGTTGTCATGTGTGTTTTCCTTGTTTGTCACTCTGTCGATCTATATAATGTAGGTACGATGGCCTGCTTCTCTCCTTTGGTGGCAATGGAAGATCATATGTCCTGATCCTTGAAGCTGGTCCTCTAGCTGACACATCACAGAGCAAACTATACTTTGCTCGGGTGAACACTAAAGTGGGCTTTTGCAGGGTTAGGAGACGTTCACTCTAGCTGGACTTGTTAATTAAGTTTTCAATATGTCCTGCTGTAAAAAAATGTCATCTTACCTGCTTTCGTTCTGTGTTTGTTCTGTCACAGGTGAGAGTCCCCTTTTCATCATTTCGACCAGTGAAACCAGATGACCCTCCCCTGGACCCATTCCTTGTACATACTCTAACCATTCGCTTTGAGCCCAGAAGACAGGTGCTTAATCTGCCGCATATATACATATCTATTTTCTTTTCTCTGTTTGCTATTTGTCGATGAATAATTGTTGCCTTGTTATCTATGTAAATACAGAGGCCAATTGAAGGACCTGTTGGAAGCAAGCAGGACCTCAGGAGCTTTAAATTGATACTAGAATATATAAAGGCTTTGCCAGTAAGTCAAATGTTCCTTCTACTCCTGCTAACTTCGTTGATGCTAGTTTTTCTGGAAACGGTCATACACTAGTTGTTGCTACTTATTGTAAGAAGGTAATGGCTATCATACAGAAATGTGTTATGCACGATTTTACTTTTATACATCTTACTCTAGACAAGGGATGGATGGGCGCAGTTGGATATAGCTCCATAGGATGTATGATACACCCAACAAAACCGGTGTGCCTTTTTCATTCAACCAAATAAATGAATTAAAGGTGGTATCTGGTAATTTTGTGCAGAGAAACCACAGGCAGTTGGCTTGCTTGATATATGAAACTAAGAGTCAGGTTTGCTGTTGGGCTGGATTATTCATTCCTTTTGCCTGATTGTCTGTGTTTTGGTAATCTCAGTCCCAGGTGACAATTGCACGTTAGTAGTGCGCCTACTGAGAATCATGATGCAGCCACGCCATTCTATCAGCGATGTTTCAAGTTAAGAGCTTAATTATATTAGTGAGATATGGAGCTATACCTTATGGCTGTGTCTGGACTGGGGACATGGATAGGAAGAAAACTTACCGGCTCTAGTGGCATATGTTTAATGAAACTCTTGTTGGGGGGGGGGGGACTTCATATGTTGCTATCACAAATTTGGTACATTGTTTGCTTATATGACTTGATAGATGCTTATGCTGCTTTATCCAATTTATTGTTCTGGTGAACAAAGGCTATCCCAGTGTAGCTGGAGACATCTTTATTCTTGTGACTTCATTTGGGCACCATTACGCTTTGCCCTTTTTCCTAGAACAAGCATTCATCTTTCATTCACGAGGATTGTATACTATTTTCATTGTAAGTTCTAAAGAGGGGAGAACTCCCTTTTGGCCCATAACTTGCGGAGGTCCATCACGAGGGGTGTTGGTAAAGCTAGGGCTAGGGAATTAGGTCTATTGAAATTTAAAGCAACTTGTTTGTTTTTTTCCGCAAAACTCGCTCCTAATAGCATAAAAATGGCACCTCTTGCATGTGGCCATTGTCCAATCATCGATGCGCCACAATCTTATGTGCATACATTTAAGTATGCTTGATGCATGTATTCATATATGAATAATGCATGCATCCATGTGTATATATACATGGGACACCATAATAGTGACCAAACAACTGCGGCATGCAAGATTTCCCACGTTAAATCTAATTTTTGGTCAAAATTGGTGCATTTTTCAGTGAGTGCATTGTTATATTGATTATACTGCACTATTCCTTGAAAACATATTCCCCTCATGTTGGGCCTTCATGTGTTATGATATCTGAGAGGAAGCTCTTTTTCTCTTTGGACTACCACGCTGCATTCTATTGCAAGTGTCAAGACTCCTGGAGGAGAGACACCAACTTTTCCTATTACAGTTCGGGTACACCAAGGATCCACACTCAGCCCATATCTATTCGTTCTGGTTATGGATGAGTTAACAAAGAATGTTCAGGATGATATTCCTTGGTGTATGTTATTTGCTGATGATATTGTTTTGATTGACGAAACAAAAGATGGATTGAATGATAAAGTTGAATGTTGGAGAAAGGCATTGGAATCAAATGGATTGATGATTAACAGGAGCAAAACTGAGTATATGCATTGCAATTTCAGCCAATCTCGCAGTGTGAATGATGGAGCCAAGTTGGACGGAGTAGATATACCAAAATGTGACAAATTTCAATACTTAGGTTCTATTATTCAAATAGACGGGGATGTCCAAAATGATGTTTGTCACCGGATCACTGCAGGATGGTTGAAATGGAGGAGTGCAACTGGAGTTTTATGTGATCAGAAGATCCCTCTCAGGTTAAGAAGTAAGTTTTATAGAACAGCTATACGACCAGCCATGCTCTATGGGAGTGAATGTTGGGCGGTGAAGAAACATGGTCTCAACAAGATGAACGTGGCTGAAATGCGTATGCTGAGATGGATGTGTGGGAAGACAAGAAAAGATCGTTTGAGAAATGACTATATCAGGAATAAAGTGGGGGTGACGAGCATTGAGGACAAGTTGCGTGAGGCAAAACTGAGTATATGCATTGCAATTTCAGCCAATCTCGCAGTGTGAATGATGGAGCCAAGTTGGACGGAGTAGATATACCAAAATGTGACAAATTTCAATACTTAGGTTCTATTATTCAAATAGACGGGGATGTCCAAAATGATGTTTGTCACCGGATCACTGCAGGATGGTTGAAATGGAGGAGTGCAACTGGAGTTTTATGTGATCAGAAGATCCCTCTCAGGTTAAGAAGTAAGTTTTATAGAACAGCTATACGACCAGCCATGCTCTATGGGAGTGAATGTTGGGCGGTGAAGAAACATGGTCTCAACAAGATGAACGTGGCTGAAATGCGTATGCTGAGATGGATGTGTGGGAAGACAAGAAAAGATCGTTTGAGAAATGACTATATCAGGAATAAAGTGGGGGTGACGAGCATTGAGGACAAGTTGCGTGAGGGCCGACTCAGATGGTACGGACATGTGCAACGCAGACCTACTAGTGCGCCTATACGAAGCAATGCTATTGAGCCAAACACTATAAATAGAAGAAGAGGAAGGCCTAAATTAATATGGGATGAGCTTATAAAGAGAGATTTTGAATCTCTACATCTCAATCAGAATATGGCCCATGATAGAGCTGAATGGAAACGAAGGATCCATGTAGCCGACCCCAACATAGTTGGGATTGAGGCTTAGATGATGATGATGATGATGATGACTACCACGCTGCATTCATCCACAGCTTGTGTCAAGGCTGGGGTGGGGCCTACAGCTCAGGGAATTGCTTAACACCAATCTAATATAACTAGCCCTAGATTAGCCCACCTCACCTGTACAAGCCACCAGTTTTTGTGGGATCCTAACGAGGAATTCTCTCATTTCGAATTGTACATGCATAAACACATGTCAGTGACTAACCCAATATATCCAAGTCGGATCTCCATGGTTGTGGGGGCCTAAATGGTCACTTACATGGTCCTCAATAATACATTTATAGATAAGATTAAAATCTAATTTATGTTTAGATTTACAATATTGAAAGGTAAACATAGCAAAACAAGATAATAAAAAATTGTATGGAATTGTTAGACATGATATTGATATGGTGGATATGTTTTCGAACACCCGAACACATTCACAAGAGATAAGAAGATTTTACAATTACATATTGGTGTACTATTCCACATAACATGTCCTACGGGAAGTATATTAATCCCAATAACAAATTATATGTTTTGGTGGGTCCTCTAAGATCTTTCAACTAACAACATTCACTCTATTAAAGCCCTATAAGATGGTCAAAAGATTTCCAATTCATTACGTTGACGTTTTTATGCCTTCAAGGGCAGTGGCGAATGGTAAGTCAAGATTATCCCTACATATTGCTATTCACTGTTGCCCTTTTCTTGTGCAGTGAGAATTATGATCTTGTCAAATGTAAGTTGAAGGTCAGGAAGCCCATCCTCCTTTATGGTTGTCTATAAGAAGAGCATTGGAAGAATATACATATCAAATGTAGGAAGCTTATCATGAAGCACTCTCTACATGTACAATGGCTTGATCTAGAGACGTATGAAGCAAACCTACATCCTTTTCCTTTTCCATATGGACTAGCTCTCATAAATCAGCCCCATTATATTGCCATCTATCATTTTTGTCATTGAAAAATATTACATGCTATGCCAGCATGCATAAAAAATTGGGTAGTGTGCATGCAACCATGCATGTATATGGAAGTTCAAAGTGGGGAGGAATTCCCCCCAGGACCCCATAACCCAGAAAAGGCCCCGACACAAAGGAGTGGGTATATCAAGGGCTAGTACAATGCATCAGTGGTGCAAACTGTAATACTAACCAGAAATCTAATGAAATTCAACTCCAGCAGGAATTGAATATTACATAGCACTAAAGTCCAGGCACCACTGCATCACACCCTTGTGGGTCAAGCATGAATGTATAATGGTTCGTTCATGCAAAAATTTTCTATTCAAGGATGAAGGAGGCTAGTAGCGTCTTATGGGCGCACAATACAGTTGGACCATTGCAAGAAGGGCTTTCAGTCTTTCATCCTTTGCACTCGATCAGAAGGTTATATTGGGATTGGATAGCATTGGCTAATATATTATGATGTCAACTTGTATGCCAGCGTGCTCTTTTCCTAGCAGTCAAACTGTGAATACCTGGATAAACATTCTCACTATCTCTGACAATTTATATTACATCACCATTAACTCTTTAGCTATCTTAAGTAACTTATTTATTTTTCGTGTTAGCTGTTGATTCCAAATTTTGGGACATTCCTCATTTACACCTTACTGTGCCCACCTTGTAGACTGGACAAGAAACAGATTTCGTACTGGTTTCGTGCACAGGATTGGGTATTGAACCTAACAGAAGGGAGCAAGTTTTAAAAGCAAAGAAGGTTGGTATACTGCTTGTATGTGTCACGC
Organism: Alisma plantago-aquatica; assembly: GCA_963693085.1. NCBI lineage: Eukaryota > Viridiplantae > Streptophyta > Magnoliopsida > Alismatales > Alismataceae > Alisma > Alisma plantago-aquatica. The sequence continues at coordinate 792,355,150 of OY856409.1, forward strand.
TGCTACTAATTTCAGAACGCATCGCCATTTTTATGCTCAAACTAATTCTTTTCAGTCTGGAGAGGACTCGCTAAGGAGGAGTGGCCTTGGATACACTATTGTGCGCCCTGGTCCACTACAGGTGCCATTTCTTTCTTAAGCTCTGCAAAATTTTCAAAAGATATAATACTGAAAAAACCCACCCATTACCCTTTATAATGTTATGCCACATGCTCCCCTTTCTGGTTATAATAATCTTCAAGATGTGCTCTCCTGCCTTGGACGTATCAACTCATGCTAGATTTTTGGATCAATATTATGCAGTCTTATATCTGCGTTTTAGGTTTTGGTTACAGTCTTGGTTGAGGTTAGTTGTACCCATTGGGAAATTGAAGCCTTTAACAGTCGTTACATTTGCATGAAGAATGGGCAGACTTAACATCATTTGAGTTCTTAATGAATCACGACATCTTAGGGTTGCCTTGCAAAACCCCAGAAACAGTATATAATATCTATATAGATTACAGATCAAATAAATGGGTATATCGTCTCCCACAAGGAAAAAAAATATTTACCCAAAGGTCTCATTTATGTAACTTAACCTTGGAGATGGTATTGAGAATTATATATCTTTATAAACCTTGAAGGCACTGTTACATTGATTGATGTTTGGATATTCATAATTTCATCTGAAACCTATCATAGTAATAAATGGAAAATTGGGACGAAAAGTGTTAGTCTTATCAAGCATTAGTCTTAGTCTTTTATAATTCCTAAGGTGGTGTAGTCTATTTGTGAGACTCAGCCGAGTCAAGCTTTGAGATTGTGCAGTAACAACAATGGAAGGATAGACACCTAACACATCTAACTGCCATCTTTTTCTGCAGGAAGAGCCAGGGGGTCAGCGAGCTCTTATCTTTGACCAAGGGAACAGAATCTCTCAGGTACGTTTGCAGTAAATAAATCTCACCCCGCTTTTCCTTGATAGACAGCAGGTGGATTGCTGTGGTTAGGTTGACCTCACATTTTGTTTGGCGTGCAGGGTATTAGCTGTGCTGATGTCGCAGACATTTGTGTCAAGGCCTTGCATGACTCCACTGCGAGAAACAAAAGTTTTGATGTAAGACTGCTTGCTTACATTCATCTTTTAACTTTTTCCAGTAATCATGGAAAACCTGCAAGCTGACATTGTACTTGTGTTGGGTTATATGAGCCACAGGTCTGCTATGAGTACGTAGCTGATCAAGGGCAAGAGCTCTACGAATTGGTAAGGCCTGCAACAAGTTATTTGCATCGACTCAGATAGCCCCAAATTTGCTTATTATTGCAATACCACCAGTTTTTCTTTCTTTTGAAAACCTCTCTATCTTGGATTTCTGTTTTGCTCTTCCAGGTCGCTCATTTGCCAGACAAGGCCAATAACTACCTAACACCGGCTCTGGCAGCTCTAGAGAAAAACACTTGAAGGCAAAAACAGAATGACTACGTGTAGAACTGCACTTGTATATCACTCCAAAAAAGAATAACGTTTCTCCAGGTCTTCTTTTGTACACACCATACCTACCTTTACACCAGTCTCTCTGTACATGAGAAATTTTATATTTCATTGTTACACCGACAACACAATTCTGATGTTTGGTTGGCTGAAGTGTACAGTGCAGCATGCACCACAACCAAAGCAAGCATTCAAGTATCGAGCGCAGAGTTTTCTGATATATAATCTAACACGATTGTAAAAGAAACAAGGCTGACATTTAAATTAGAAAAAAGAAAATAGAGCATATTCTAGTCTTCATATAGGAGGCCTAGAATGATCACTACATATAAAATTTTAGAGAGTTTGTAGAATCGTTCTGTTTAGAAGCTCATGTTCCATACCAGAGTTTACATTCTGAATTTACTTTTTCTAGTTAATGTGGCGTATGATTCTTCCTTAATACCCCAAACAGTTGCAATTTTAAAGTTTAAGCTCATGTACTATATATAACAAGATCACAATCAATCCGTTGCAATTTTGAAGGAGTCCATGTAATAATATATAACAAGATCACAACCAATTCTCATACATTGAAATGTTGACGGAACTGTTTACTTTAAACGCTTGCCAAATGTAGAAATGACTGCGTTGTTGCTAGGTTCTAGGTTTGAAATTTGCCAAATTCAATAGTTTGGTGCTAGTTTTGCCAAAAACTCTGCTCGCGGTTTATCTTTTTCTCTAGACACCATAATTCCAGCGGGCAGGTGCAAAAAGATAGTGGATTTTGTTGGTGTTATACGTTAAGTATAGAATGGTTTTTCTTGTTAGATTGACCATCTTCACATTATAAACGAAGAACTTTTTACATTTTAATAAGGTAAACACATCTAAAGAGGAATCATACCTAAGTTTTGGGTTTTGACATGAATATTTGGTAGGTTGTGTAAAAATCAAGCACGCCTCGTCCATTTCTTTTCTTAAAAGTGTCTCCATTCATTACTCATGAGGAGAGAATTTACAAGTCTCAGTAAACTATTTGTCTAGCATTCTATTTGAGACTTTCTATATCTAACTTTGCCAGTATTCAATGAACGTCCACATTGGTAGACTTGTTCTAAGTTCTCTTGTTCTATGTAGCCAGACAAATGCAAAATAAGAAATGTAAGCGACATGATTTCCTACCCTTGCAAGATAGAATCTCACTAAGAGTGGAGAACATTGGGCTAACAAGGTAATTTACTCTCACGGAGAGTTTCTTTATGAAACTACATTTAGTTATGATGTAGGAAGCACTTTTCATAAAAGGTGGAAGGAGCACCACGTCCATTAGCTCCTTACATCTGGCTTGCTTGTTGGGAACAATTTCCAATGAAAAAGGTTGAAGTGTTTGAGGGATAGAGCCGATCCCGCCTTGCACAATGTAGGGTGGGGTTGGTTTGTGGCTCGACAAAGAGGATTTTTCCCATCCCCCTTAAGTAGTGGGAGCTATTGGACTATGTGAGACAGTTGTGAAGGCCGCTACATTTCAATTGGGCCTAGTTGACATCATTAATAATCCGGTTCACCAGATTGTGAAGTCCCTTATCAAGTACTAGGATGGTTCTTGTATATGTCAAGTATAGTAATTTCAACTGAAAATTTAGGGTCCATATGTTGGAGAAAAAACCCTTCCATCATCAGCAGTGAAGGTGATCATGTGCTTCACGATGTCATGACACTTTAAATGGGATGTCAAGAGTGATGATGTCTTTGTCATTTACAAAGACCAAGTAGATGAACGCAAGAGATACTATTCACTCAACCATTTGGCCCATATGCTAGATCTCTTACTACTTAAACTTAAATTGTTTATAGTGAGCCAGAAGGCCCCCTTCACATTGGGGCAACACATTTTCTACCAAGATAAACATGAAATCATATAGATGTGTCTTTCTACCCTTAGAGAAACTTCTTAAACATTTTCCAGGTTTTGTCACAAAGTGAATGAGGTCAAGATATTTCTTGTCCAAAAAGGTTATAAGAAAAGAGGTTGGAGAATAAAATCTCTATACTCCTTTCCAAGGAAATCTAGTGTGTACTTTGAAATCTTTCTTTCTCTTAATCTTATGATGAGGTAGGAACATGTGTCTCTATCAAGTCTTCTACGGGAGATGGGAATAACAAGAATCACACATGAAATAGGGTCCTGAAAGGGTCAAAGATTGCACATCTTTAGAAATCTTATTGATAGATATTTGGATCTTGCACATATCCAACCTTAAAGTTTGAAAGGCGCACATACCTAGATGAGAAATCATAAACACTATGTAAATTTTTTAAATCAGTTGTTGCATAATTATCAATTTATATGATAACATAAATGAGCAACATTCATGAGTAGAATCTTTGAGCGATTAGAGATCACAACTAAGATCTATTATCTGCATCATACAAGTGGGGCCTTCCATACCACGAACATTGGTGTATTAGAGACATAGAAGGGATATCAAATATACCTTGGTGCAAACTACTTGTCCAGCATGGTGTAGAACTCATACTTCTAGATCTGAATCTGAAGTCATTATTGTCACAACCTTGTCCTCACAGCAACACCTTGTCTTCTCCTAGAAGAAGTTGCTCATCAACAAAACTCTACACAATAACCTCACTGTCTATGTTGTCCATATGCATGTATGATCTCTTGGCTCACCACCTTGGTTGCCAATAGGAGGCAAAGTTCAAATTTGTTGACATGTTTGTGTAGCTCGCTCCCCTTTTCATCCTTAGGATGAGTTTTTCTCTATAATAGGAAGAACTCTTGAAAACTTGTGTCTCAATGTGTGTGAAGTGTGTCTCATCTCCTTGAACGTTCACCCTTCATATAGGAGAGTCATGGGCTTGGATTTCCCAAAATCCAATCCCCTTCCTCATCCCGGATCAAAGTGGAATCAAACTAGGAAAACTCAAAAAGGGATCCAATAATTGACTGGATCGATCAAGTCTCCATATCAGGAAAGTCATAATCTGAATCTGAATCCAATCAACCAGTTTGATTCCAAATCGTACATGTCCCATTTTCCTTATTTCATCCTAGTTTCTTTCCAACCAACTAACTGGGATACCCATTTGACCAATAGTCCACTTCCTAAAGTGGTGAAAAATCAATTGCCTAACAATGAATTGATCAACTAATTGGATCCATCCACTCAATCGATTGGATTTCTTATTCAATTAGTTGAACTGGAAATCAGTCTTTACATAATTCAAAATCATCCTAATAATGTATTTGATTGCAAACTTCTTTTTTCGTGTGCATCCTTATGTGTGTGACCCTATAGGTTCCACATTATGTTGAGAGTGATGTCAAAGGCCTCACAAGCAAAGAGTGATACCTATAAATATGTCATTTCTACCCAAGTAATTGAAATGAGTTGATAAAAAGTTTAACATGTAAGTGACCATTGTTACCATGACCATATGATCCCTTTGCTATGGATATCCAAATTGAACCTGAGGTACAGAGTAATCATCATCTTAATATTTGATCTATATATGTTTCTTGAACCAAAGAACACTATTGATATTGTGTGAGCTCAATATCATATATTGACTCACATGAATATGGCCATAGATTTCATAGTTGCACTTATCAAGTGGCCAGGATATCATTCCAATAGAAGGGGAAAATTTCATCTACATCACTCACAACAATCCATAGGTGTCACAAAGCATCCAATCACTACATGTATAGAAACCCTTATATGGAGTCATGTTGGGTAGTGTTAAAGTATGTAGATTATCATGTGGTGTATAAGGATCACAATCGCCACTATCACATTGAGATATGACTTTGACTGCCTTGGCATAGTTTGCATTTGCCATTCTCAAAGTGGGTTTTTCTAGTACAACTTTTTCTCTAAAAAGTATCCATGTAGATGAATTTATACCATTATCATGACTACGTGACATAGTCACCATTCAACATATACACTAGTCTTGTGTATTATATTGTCATATAATAACCACAATAATAACTGACTAGGGACATAGCATCAATGAATACTCTTGAGTATGCATATGATCTCATGTTTAAGTCATCAAACCAAACCATATTTCATTGAGTCAGAACATTCCTAGAACATTATTAAATTTATTTATTATCTCAATTTTTAAACAAACATAAATAGTGAAATTTCCTTTGATTAATGATCAAATCATATGCAATATATCCCTATTATAACCATTAAAATATGGATATCAGTACATACAACCAGTAGTCCCCCACTTGAACTAGAGACAATCATTTATGAATCAAATTCCAAAGGTTGCTAAGAAAGTGGTTTGTCAAGGGATCAACAACATTGTTTTTAGTTAGTATTATGCAAATCTTTACAACTCCTCATTATACAATCTCTTGGATGAGATGACATGTTTGTAGTATGTGTTTGAAATGCTAACATGACTTGGATTCATTAGTTGTGCGATGGATCCATTGTTGTCAAAATATAGCTCTATCGCATCCTCAATGGTTGGAGCCACCCCTTGTTCACTAACAAAATTCTTGATCCAAATTGCTTCTTTTATTGCATCAGATATGTGAATATATTTGAATCTTGTTTTAGGATCAACCATTGTCTCTTTTGGAACTCTTCCAGACTCCATCTTCACGATTCAAGAAAAACATGAATCCTAATTGAGATCAATAATCGTCCTTGTCAGTTTGGAAGCTTACATCAGTGTAACCATTTACATCTAACTCTTCTTCACCTCCGTATATCAAGAATTGATCTTTTTTTCTTCTCAAGTAGTTATGGATATTCTTTACGATAATCTAGTGACCTTCAATGAAATTTGACTGATACCTACTCGTCATGCTCAAAGAACGGGAGACATATGGGTGTGTACATAATACTGCATACATGATAGATCTAATTGCAAAGGCATATGGGTGAATCTTATTCATTCACACTTGCTCTTCTAAAGAGATTGGACATTGTGATTTAGAGAGACGTATTCTATGAGAAATTGGTAAGTTCCTTGCTTAGAATCCTAAATGTTGAACCTTTTTAGCACTTTGTCAATGTATGTACTCTAACTTACACCCAAGAAGCCTTCTAGATATATATCTACAGACCTTGATTCCAAGAATATAGGATGATTCACCTAGGTCCCTTATATAGAAGATATTGTACAACCATGTCTTAACAAACTATAGAATAGGTATTTCATTTCCTATAATAATATGCAATCCACATATAATATGAGAAATAATATAATTTCCCACTAAATTTCTTATAAACACAAGGTCATATTCATTTTTTATATTTCCAGACACTTTGTCGATCTCATCAAAATGAAGATGTAACATTTAGATTCAATCCATGGATTAACCTTTGTAGCTTACAAACTTTATAGGCTTCATTTGGAGCGATAAAACTTGTGAGTTGTGACTTGTACACATCCTCAAGAAGGCTCCCATTAAGAAAAGTGGTTTTAATGGCCATCTTTCAAATCTCATAGTCATTATAACATGATATGACAAGCACGATCGTGATGGGTTTAAACGTGGAAACTGGTGAAAAAGTTTCACCATAGTCAACACCTTGAACTTGTCTCAATCCTTTTGTAATCAACACCCTTTATAGATTTGTACATTACCAACCATGTCAGTCTTCTTCTTGAAAACCTGTGTGCACCATATGGGTTTTTCATGGATTCCACCAAATTAAATACTTTGTTTCTATACATGTAGCATCTTAGATCTTATAGCATCAAGCCATTTACTAGAATGTGATTCCTAACAAGCCTCATTCTGTGTCATTATCTCATCATTGTTCGTGACAAACAAACCTACCAATTGAGTCACAAGAAATCCAAATCTCTCTAGCTCTAGATGTGTCCTACTAGACTTTAAGGTTCTTGCACTACATGAGGATTTTGAGATTCCACAACATCTTATGATTATGTTTGTTCCTCATCTACCTTCAAATGTTCAATGTTGTCTTATTGGTCTCAAACTTCTTTGAGATCTATATTCCTCCCACTAATTCTTTTAGAAATGAATTCCTTTTCTAGTAACACAATAATTTAGGAAGAAAACATTTTGTTGTCATATGGAATATAGAAGTGATAACCTTTAGTTCCTTAGAGTATCCAACAAAGAAATAATTATCTAATTTGGATCCAAGATTTTCACATAACTAAGTATTGACATAAGACTCACATCCTAAACAATTTATAAAAAACATATTGGGATGTTTTTCATTCCATTCTCGTATGATGTCATTTGAATCAATTTAGAAGGAACATAGTTAAGTGTAAATGCATATGTTTCAAGATAATATCCCCATAAGATAATATAAAGATTATCTAAACTCACCATTGTTTGTACCATGTCCAAGAAGGAGTAATTCCTTATTTTGAACACCCCATTATGTTGTTATTTTCTAGGTGGAGTCAATTGTGACACAACACCATAGTCTCTCATAAGGACCTCAAACTCCTTACTTAGATGTCTCCACCATGATTAGATCATAATTCTTTAAATTCTTGCCAATTTGGTTGTGTACTTCATCATGAATTTCTTGAACTTTTAAGGGATCCTAATTTGTTTTTCAGGAGATATGCATATTCATATCTATTGAATACATCAATAAATGTAATGGAATACTGACATTTTCCTCTAGCACTTATTCTACAAGGTCCACAAACATTAATATGTATGATTCCTAATAAGGTACTTTCCCTCTTAGTGTTACCATTGAAGGGTGCTTTTTTCAAATGATCCAATAATCAAGATTCACATGTCTCTGTTGATTTAAAATCAAGTGAGTCTTGATAACTGATAACCATGGTATTAAATGTTGTCAACCTGCGATGAAATTTTGCTGATTTTTTTACGTCGACAGTTGGTGATGTCAAATGCACATAAACATCCTCATTCCACAATATCCTCGAAATTTTGTTTAAGTTGTTGAAATTTCTCCACATGTCGATGAAGTGGGCATAGGTCCATTCAAAAACTCCACAATGTCCTCAACATCAGTCAAAGTCGTCGAAATTGGTGACATTCTTCTGGTGTTTTGTGGAGTTTTTTATGCGAGGACAAAATAAGTGTTGGACCATGAGGTAAGATGATTTTGAAGTTTATTTTATTATTATAAGCTAAAATTAATAGATAGACCCCCTCTCTTTTAGATCTACCATAAATTTACACCATCTTTATGTAGTTTGTTCATTGTCACAAACTTTATATATTAAGAAATGTGTAGTTCAGAGATGACTTCATGTAATCATGCATTTTTTTACACATGTAAACCTATATGGATGGCTATATGTAAACATATATTGTGTTTTTAGCTGGATTTGATGAAATTTGCGAGTTTCAACAGAAAATGACTATTTTAGCTTAGTTATTGTCGAAGTTGCATTGAAGTTTACTTTAAAAATCCTTGGTGTTTCCTTGATGTTCCCACAAACTTCCACTTCCACACATGTTGAATTCGACTTGAAGTCAAAGTCTTATTACATGCCCATAACATCAATTTCCATGAATATTCCATATATATTTTATCCTAGAAATTTATCCTCATATGCAATAAAGATCACAAAATCCTTCATTATGTACTTATATATTAATAGTCTGTTCTAATTGAATTACTTTTGAAAATATAGAAAACTTAACTCTAACTCAAGAAGTTTGATCAATAAGCTATCGACCCCAGAGGTCGATCATTATGCATTAAGGAGCTATCGAGTAAAAGAAGAAAATTTCAGCAATCAACCTACAGAGATCGATTAAGGGAGCAAATTCAAACAACTCAACAGAAAGCTATCGAGGTACCATATCGATCGAACTACAAATCGATTGATCTAAATAGTCTATTGACCCAAACTTGAGTGGCCCTAGTGTCTATAAAGTGAAGAAAACCATCGAGCTCTCAGCTCGATACTTAAACTCATCAAGATAATGCTCTCAAGCCACCAATCAACCTATAGGTCAATAATTCATAAAGAAATCAAGCTTGGAGAGAAGAGTAAAGCTCATTCATCTCCATCCATCAACCTCTCAAAGATATACTTGAGGTCGATAGCCAATCCATCGATCAAGAAGGATCGAGATATCACTTGGACCAATCATTGATCAAGATGAGGCTAGTCAAACCCTATAAATAGGACCCCAAGGCATCAGTTTTAGGGAATCCTTTTTTCTACGAACAAGCTGAAACACTATTGTAGTGCACATGGACCACTGTTAGATCCATCAACCTTGTAAGATCCATCAACCTAGCAAGAGTGATCGACCTTTAACCTTGTTTCTAGCCACTTTCACCACCATATTGACACGATTCATCTTAATTCAAGCATCACCGAAACCTAAGAGAAGACTATTGACCACCCAAGTTGATAGGTGAAATTAGTCGGCCTCTCCATTGATTGACCTCTTAGTCAGATTCAGTTAAAAGTTGGGTGGATCGACCTTTCAACTCAATCTACTAGTGTATCAAGCTATCTTCTTATTCTCTTGTTTTTTTCATTGTTTTCTATTGAGAACTATAACTTATTCAAGTTGTAATATATTTCTTTCTTTCACTATGAGTGGATAAACTCGTTAACTTGGGTTGGGAGTAGCCTTCAGGCTCTCACAACTATATCATCTTTCCTTCATATGTTTGAATACATATTGTTGTAGTTCTGCTTCTATAATCATATTTTAACATGTAGCTTGTTTCATTATCTACATTCTTGTGATGTATGATCTTAATTGATTTGAGAGAACAAGTTTAGAATAATTTTGAGTATGGATTAGTGATGAGCTATGAGAATGAGGAGTCATTATAGCAAAATTCATATGTATTTCCTTGATCTATTAGTTATCAAACAAGAGGAAAGTGCCTTTAGATAGAAATCTACCCTGATCTCGAGAGGAGGAAGAAGTTAGATATCTTTTATGATTGCTTGCATAATATGTTAATAGTATATGTAAACTAGAAGAGAATGTTTTGTGTGGTTGAGGCTATTTTGATTGGTGAATCCCAATTCAGGTTCCCTTATTATAATCACCTTTTATCTTTGTTTAGTTGATCTTTTATAATAAAGGTTATTTTTTTAGTAGACTTATTCGTTCCTTTATTGGAACACCAGTTCCACCTCTTTTTCTATGACTAAATAAAGCCAAGTCTTTCAATTCTTACATTATTGTTTCTCCTTATCTTGTGTTCAACCTCATATTACTATAATATACTTCGTATTAAGTTGTGGATGTCTCTTGAAGTTGGGTATAAATGTAAAGTTGGCTACCTTTGACCACGAAATTGTGTTCATACTTTTGACCCACATTTATGGGCGATGGGTAAACATATTTATGGATTCTAGACTTGTGTTTCTCATTTATATTCCCTAGATAATAGTATCAGAGGTAAGTCTTGTTTGATTCATCAAATTTTGACTTTTTGGTATATAGATTATGTATACATGTCTCAAAATCCAATAAATAAAGATCATAAGATAAGGGGGCATTGCCATTAAATGTATCATATCTTGATAAAGGAATTCGACCATTCTTTATTAGCAATTCAAAAATTTCTTGTCTAAATAAGATATAGAAATAATGTTTTTATTTATGGAAAGTACATGATAGCAATTCTCTAACTCTATTACAAACCCACTGGGTAAAGTCAACTACACATGCCTACATGTATGATAGCAACTCTTGCTCCATCAGCAACTCATATAACCACATTTCCCTTCATTAAGGGTTTATCTTCTTTTTATATCATGCATATTAGAGCATATGTGAGAATCACATATGATATCTAATACCCAAGATGAAGTAGAAGATAAATTTATCATTGTAACATATATAGATAAAGAGATCTTTATGTCCTCCTTCTTATTTAGTTCTGTAAGAGTCCAATTCCTTTTCTAGTGTCTATTATGGTGACAATATTTACAATTTCTTTCATTTCCTACTCATCCTTTTGCTTTAAGTGTATACTACTTGGGATTTTAGCTCGTTCAATTTTGTTAGATTTTCCTTTGCCCTTTACTTGCCCTTTCCTTTGTTGAAAATCAGCATGGACCTTGGCTTGTCTTTCTTCATCCACGTCTCAACAGTTCTCAAAATGCTAAGAAACTTTGACAACAGAAGAATAAAATTGCTCATTTTGTAGTTCATGACAGCTCAATGTAAGATTATAACAAATATTGTAACATTACATCAACTTTCAACTCTCAACTCTTGGTCCTAGGAAATCCCAATCTTTCTATGCATTCGACATACCCAATCAAGAGTGCATGGGGCCCAATTGGATCACCCTTAGTCATGTTGCATTTATAAAGGGACTTGGAGGCATCGTACCTCTATTTCCATGCATGCTCTAATAACATATTCTTGAGATGTGTGGCCATATATAGACTCCCATGCTCTCATGTTGTTTTTGAAGATCATGATTTGTGGAGCACATCATGAGGCACTAATGTTAATAGCATAATCGGTACGCTTACAATGAGAACATTTGGAGTTGGCTCCTCCGATCTTGGTGTTTCCAGGACATAGAGCTTACACTCATTAGTGACAATAATTCTCGATCTCCTATTCCAGTAGTGGAAATTATTTTCATATAACTTTTCTTCTCAAGGACTGATTGTAACGAGAAGCTCTTATGTGTGTTTGTCATTAGATCTACAAAGAAATATTTTCACAAGACAACAAATTTCACATTATTTATTTGGCCTTTGATTCATAAATTTCTCACTATTTTGATCAAATGAACAACCCTCACAATTAACCAAGAAAGTTACAATGAGAAATCTTCTCTTGAGTCAAGATCCATAATACATTAAGTTATGAGTCAAATTTGGTTGACAACTCACAACTTAACTATTTACGTAGGTAACAACTACCAATTGCATCCAATACAACTCTTAGATTTATGGTTGAATAAATCTTTTTCCTAAATAATCGTATGCATTATATGACATATTTATGCCACTAGGTTCTTATTCCTATTAAGATCTTCGTAGTTAAGTCAGCCCAAAGGCCAATATTATAATGTATACATGTTACTTTGGTAAACCCACATACGTATTATCACACTTCCCCAACATAGATGGTGCACCAAGATTTAGCATACCCACACATATTTGATGGAGGTTTTCATGTGTATTATATATTGGGAGGTATCTTAAAGTGAATATTAAATTGAGAAACTTAATATTAGTTTCATATGTATCCAATCACAATTACATATATAGTATTTCATGCATCATGTACTATAACAATCACCACAACCGATAAAACAGGATATAGAAACTAGTACAACATATTGAGCCAACAAGAGTGTAAAGAAATAACTAAAAGGTTTAATGCCATGTAATCCTAAATGTACCTTTGTAGGGATTTCCAGTATATCAACTAGAAATCCATTCATTTGGTTGGATTTCCTATTTGGGCAATATTTCAATTGTTGATGGAGTTGTTGCTTTGTCTTCGTCAAGAACCCTCTAAGGACTTTTCTTGTTGGTGTGGGCTTTTAATCACATCCTTCTTTCTACCTTGTCCATAGAGATGTCAATACATCATCCTAATCTAATTGCAAGAATTGAAGTTGCATGGTAATGGAGAAAGAGGGGAATGGCATGCAAGTCACACACATCTTACATATTTTGACCCCAACCAAAACAAAAAATACACATTTTACATCACAAGAACCACAACAACCTTGTTTCTATGTCTACACCCACCAAAAAATATGATACCAAAAGGTGTCACATTTGTTTTTGTAATATAAATAATCATATCATATATGATACTTGATGATTAAAGTGGACCACATTACACAATTATATATTCATCAACAATATATTATTCAAAAACCCAAACCGGCTTTAAAATAATACAACGTCGGCTCTAATACCAGATTAGGGCATTGAAGGAAGGTGGTAAAACTTAAATACATAATGTTTCTAATAAAAAACATATCCAGCAGATTTGTCATAGCCATAAAACATTAATATATTAAATACACAAAGGGAAATAAAATATATATTGGCACACATTAGTTGTTCAACAACTAGACACATCTTATGTCGGTGTAGAACACACACGTATGGATTTGGATCAAATTGGTTGGTTTCGCCTCCTCGTCCTTGAAGAAACACCTTGTCTTCTCCTTCGAGAAGCTACTAATTTCCAAGCTTCTACATAAGGGCCTCTTCACACATGTGTTGGAGCTATTGGTGCACCATCTTGGTCGCAAAGAGGAAGTAGAACTCAAATTCTTTGAGGTTCTAGCTTTGATCACTCTCCTTCTCCTCCCATTGTGTGGTGTCATCCTTGGGATGAGTTTTTTCTCTCAAAGAGAAAGAAGGTTAGAAAATGTGTGTCTCAATGTGTGTCAAGTTGTCACATCCCCTTGGATGTTTACCCTTTATACAAGAGAGTCATGAGCTTGGATTTCTCAAAATTCAACAACATTCTTAGTCACAACTCAAAATAGAATCAAACTAGGAAAACTCGTGCATGGATCCAATCTATCAACTAAAATTCCCAAATGATCAGATGGCCAAATTAGTCAAGTCCTAATCTGAATCCCAATCAACTAGATTGATTCCAAATCAAACATATCTTAGTTTCCTTGTTCTTTTTTTATTTCTTTCCAAGAGAGTGATTGATACTCCCAGTCTAGCAGCTGGACGATTCTCAAAATGGTGACTAGTTGATCATCTAACAATTCAGTGATCAATTAGTATGATCCATATAGTCGGTCCACTAGCTAAGTTGATCAATTGGGATGGAAATCAGTTTTCACAGACTTTAAAACCATTCTAATCATTTTTTATTGCAAACTTCTTTTCCCTTAAGCATCTTTATGTGTGTGACCCTTTAAGTTCCACATTACATTGGCAATCATGTCAAAGACCTCACAAGCAAAGAGTGGTATCTAGTAACACAACCTTGTTATCCAAATAATTGTATTGGAATAAGTTGAGAATAACTTTAACCTATAGGTGACCAATGTTACTATGACCGTGTCATCCCTTTGTCATAGATATCTAGATTGAACTTGAGTCACTGAGTAGTCATCCTCTTAATATCTAATCTATGTTTCTTAAACCAGAGCAAACTATTGAGATTGTGTGAGCTCAATATCATGTGTTGACTCACATGAGCATGTCCGTGCATTTCCTAGTCTCATTTATCAAGTGCTAAAGAAATCACTCTAGTAGGAGGGACAAATTCCATCTACGTCACTCACAATGATCCATAGGTTTCAGAGTGCAACCAATTAGTACATGTACGACAACCCTTATTAGAGTCATGTTGGCTAGTTTTAAAGTACATAGAACATGTATTCATTGTAGTGATTTGTCTATTGATCACAATTACCATTGTCATGTTATGACATGACTCTGACTTGCATGGCTTGACTTCCATGTGGCATTCTCAAAGTGGGTTTGTCTAGTACAACTTGTTCTCTAATAATAACCTATGTACCTGAATTGATATCCCAAATCATGAATAAGACAGTCGTTATTCAATCAATACTAGTTGTATGTATTATTGTTGTCTGATAACATCTACCGATAATAACTGATTAGGGACAAAACAAGAATAAATACTCTTGAGTCTACATATGACCTCATTTTCAGATCCTCAATGAAAATCATATATCATCTAGTCAAAATATTATTGGGATGTTGTTACATTCATTCATCATATCAATAATAAAACAATCATAATAAGTGGAATGTCCTATTATTATTAATCAAATAGTATACAATGTATCCCTATTAAAATTGATATATGATGGCACTTAGGGCATAAAACCAACATTCACTTCCCGGAAGGGTATACAAATATTATTTTTTACTTTAATGAAATCTATTTGATTTTTTCTAACCAAGATAGAGAGGACCCATTATGGTTCTATTAGGATTTTAAATATAACTTCACTGAAACAACCACAAGTGGAATGTGACTTATTCTAATAGAGTTCCACAACCCCCAACAGATTTAGAACTAGAGTGAGAGAAAAATTCCTTTGAGATCTTCCAATCTAAAGATACAAATATAAATTGTATCCCTCGTCATATTCTAGATAAAATTACAAATATGAACATTAATATTGTCTAGTCTTAAGCATTTCCCATATATATATATATATATATATATATATATATATATATATTTGTGTGTGTACGCGCACGCGTGTGTGTATACATACACATACACACACAAAACATATATATACACACACACATACACACACAATCATATATATACATATACATATACATATACATATATATACATATATATATATATATATATATATATATATATATATATATATATATATATATATATATATATATATATATATATATATATAGAGAGAGAGAGAGAGAGAGAGAGAGAGAGAGAGAGAGTCAGGCTAGAATACACTCGAGTGTACAAATCGCACGAATACACTCAAAGTGTGTATGTATATCTAGACTGTTTTTTGCAAAATGTAAATCATTGATCTTCACCGTCATACTATAACTAGGCTACATACAAATGTTGAGCCCATTTAGGTGAGTATAAGTCAGTCATCCAAGGGCAACAAAATCGACGCGTGAAACTAATTTGAAATGTATAATTTTTGTGGTCTTTATAACATGATCTATAAATGTCCAAATGTGCTCAAATTTTGTGTATGAGCTACTCACAACATGTTTAAGAAGATCAATGGATTCGATTTTTGAAAAAAAAATATCACATCATGAAAAACTACTTGATTGTATTCTGCTCTGAATACACTCGTGAATACACTCGAGTGTATTCTAGCCTGACTATATATATATATATATATATATATATATATATATATATATATATATATATATATATATATATATATATATATATATATATATATATATATATATATATATATATATATACACTTCAAAACCGATGTCGGTGACCTAAAATTCACTACTTGTACCACTTGAAAAGTAACTATTTGGTCAGAAAAGTAATTCTCAGGATAAAAAAGGTAACTATGTTGACTAAAAAGTAACTATTCGATCCAAAAAGTAAAATCAGGTAAAATAAATAGTAAATATTTGGAATAAATATATAATTTTATATTTGTTACATCTTCTAAAAATATAACCATCTATGCATGTAAAGTAACACTTTCGAAGGTAAGGTAATCATGTACATGTGTAAAGTAAGAAACTCTAGAAAAAGTAATCAATGTGTGTCTATATATATGTATGTATATATATATGTATGTATATATATGTATGTATATATATGTATATATATATGTATATATGTATGTATATATATATATATATATGTATGTATATATATATATACATATATGTATATATATATGTATATATATACATATATATATATATATATATATATATATATATATATATATATATATATATATATATATATATATATATATGGATACATACATACATATATATATATACATAAAAATATATATATATATATATAGTATATATATGTATAGTTTATATATATATATATATATGAGCATGTATATATATATATATATATATATATATGGGAGTGTATTTGACCAATTCAAATCCCTGCAACACACGACCTTAGTCCAGAAGTGAATTTGACCATCACTCTCACAGAGAAGGAGACCTACCACAATGGAGCTTGCGTAGCATAGAACTGTATCCTCTGATAGCCTGGAGCCTGAACACCCTCTTGCCAATCGGTCAGTTCCATCGTCCATGGGGTTCGACAACCTGAAGTCGTACGACGATGATTCTGCGATGTGAAGTATCATGGAGATGATCAGACATCCCTACCTCGATGAGCACATACCTGCTAGAGATTTTTGACGGCCAACACCATAAGCTCATTTTACATATCATCGTTTATGGTCAGATGCTCAGGAACTGTCGTTATGTGACAACAGTCTCCAATCTCGGTGCTTCAGGAGGTGAGGTCGACAGGTGGGTGCGGGCACAGACGATGGCACTGGATTTAGACAAGTTAGATTATCTACGACATCTCACTAACCACTCTGCATATTTCTAATTTTTGGGGCACCGAGATCAGAACAAGGCCCGATAGTTAACTCGGCCAGCGACTGTCTCTGCCCGGCCATCTACCAGCTGTTGTCCCCGTCGTGTCATTAATTCAATTTTAACATCGGTGGTGGCGCTGCACTAAGTTCGGCCCCATTTTTTACTCCGGTGGCCTTCTGCTGTCAGAGCTGCGACAAGATACATAGCCTCAACCTATGTGGTTGATTGCATACTAATTCTTGAGTAGAAAGCATTTGTCTGATTGCACAAATTGACGATTCACTGTCACTGCCACCTGTGTGTAGTTGTTTCCCCATTAAATAATTCTAGGTGGCTTTGCTCAATCCACATGTTTAGTTGCATGACATGATGGTTCTCTCCTCTACATCGTACTCTTACCAACCAGTTATGATGTCTGTGCTAGTGGAGAGTTGGTCATCATCTGTGTATCCGTACTTAGAAATACGACGGAGGGTACAGGACGTATGTGTGTCTTAACCGACGGTGAACTCTCTACAGGCCTGTCGTAGTAGGTGCTGGAAAGGGGAGTTTCATTTTCCCATGGTCGAGCTCTTTCGCAGAAGAGGGTCTGATGATAGCCCTACCATGGCTAGCATTGGCAAGACAGGGCAGGCGAGGTCTGGGGCAGAGGAGGGCCTGACGACAGTGTTGCCATGGCTGACAGTGTCGAGGTGGGATAGGATGAGGTATAGGGAGAAGGCGGCTCGGGATGGGCTTCAGTTTGTCATTCATCAACGAAGAAATTAGCATGTTGTCTTCCTAGGCAGCGATGCAGATGTGGCATGATTCGTGGGTGCGGTTCCGTAACCATCCATGGATGGGATGCTTTTACCGACAGACTTTGTCATTGCCACACCGGCAATGACAGACTTTCCGTAACCATCCATGGATGGGATGCCATTCGTCTAAGCTCACAATGAACTGCTCTGTGGCGTAGTCACTTCATTGATGTACAACTCATCTTGAACAATATTGATTTTGCCCTTATATTTTGGCTGAATGTACAGCTAATTAAAATGGATTATTTATTAGTGTGTTGCAAAAAGATTGAATGTACAGCTGATCTTGAATACTTTCGAATACATTTATGGTTTGAATGCTTATGTTCTTGAATGCTTTAAATACCTTTATGCTTTGAATGTTGTAAGAGTAACTCTGAAACCACTATGAGTAACTAATACAACCATGCAAGTAACTGAACTGAAAGTAACAGAATGCTTGAGTAACTGAAAAGTAATGCTTGAGTAATTGAAATTAATTCTTGAGTAACTGAGAGTAATGCTTGAGTAACTAAGAGTAATGGTTGAGTAACTGAAAAAACCCTGTGAGTAACTGTCACAACCCTGGAGTAACTGAAAAAACACTGCGAGTAACTGAAAAAGGACTACGAGTAATTGAAAAAACACTGCGAGCAACTGTGACAATACTGCGAGTAACTGAAAAAACCATATGAGTAACTATAATAGCAGTTAGAGTAACTGTGAAAACACTACGAGTAACTATCACAACCATGCGAGTAACTAAACAAACAATGCGAGTCACTGAAAAAAGCCTGCGAGTAACTGAAACAAGCCTGCGAGTAACTGAACACTGCAAGTAATGGTTGAGTAACTGAACAAACACTGCGAGTAACTGTCACAAACCTGCGAGTAACTGAACAAAAACTACGAGTAACTGTCACAACTCTGTGAGTAACTGAAAAAACCATGCGAGTAACTAAAAAACCATGCGAGTAACTGAAAAAAACCTGCAAGTAGTTGTGAAATACTACGAGTAACTATGAAAACAATGCGAGTAACTGAACGAGCACTACGATTAACTCAAATAGAAGTTAGAGTAACTGTGAAAACAATACGAGTAACTGAAAAAGTACTACGAGTAACTGTGACAACCCTGTGAGTAACTGCTATGAGATACATTTACTTGTGTGTTGTAAGCTTAAAAATACATTAACTCTAAATCTTATTATAAGTAGGAGTATCTCTGGGTTTAATAGATAACGTTCTATGCTTTGTCTGTGGTATTCTTGCATGAATAGCTGCTGTGATTTTGTATGAACATATATACTTTCAGTTAGCCTGTCAAAATAAATTAACTCAAGAGGAAGATTGATGATCTCGTAACCCATAAAGTAATTATAAGAACACTAAGGATAACTGTAAGAACACTAACAGTAACTGTAACTACACTTAACACCGTCCCTGCTCACACTAAGAAAAAAAGTTCTTAGTTTTCTTCTTAGTTTTGTAAGCTCTTGGAGTTACATAAGAGGAAGTGAGGTGACATGGGTCGCGGGAGAAAGAAAAATCTATTTCTTTTTCTTCAATTATGTGGGTTTATAGTTGTATGTGTTGCAAGATGTTGTATTAACTTGTTCAATGTTTCCAATCAGCAAAGTAGTACGGAACATGTTGCTTATGGTGGCACTTCCATAAATTTACTCTTTCCAAAAGGGAACCATCCAAGCCTTCTTATAGTAAGTAGACATTTCTTCTGTCCAAATCGTAAAGCGGCAACCTTTCTCAGTTGGCGTTGCAGCCGGCTTAGCCAGCCTAACATACTGATGGGTCAATAGTGGGTGGCGTGCAGAAGGAAGCAGGAAACAGAGGCAGCTAGTTGCTAGTGAGCAGAGTGATACCTGCTGCACCATTTCCATTGGCCTATTTCATACTAATGTCGCCTAACCTTGACCCTGACGCCACATAGCTACAGGTACACTGACATTCTTTAGTTTAGTTGCCTATGTATATCAGTTAGTGCTGCCTGTGAATGAATCAGTTTTCCTCGCATCCATGGAAGAGGAGTACCACGACGTCGTGATTGTTGGAGCCGGGATCGCCGGCCTGGCGACGGCGCTGGGGCTGCACAGGTCCGTATGTTCTTCAAACTTGGTGTTCCGATCAACTTGTGTGCCTCAGAGCAATTAGCTGCTTAGCCGGTACAGGTTGGGTGTGCAGAGCTTGGTGCTGGAGTCATCCAGCGAGCTGCGATCCGGCGGGTTTGCTCTGGTGACATGGCGCAACGCATGGAAGGCACTCGACGTGCTCGGCGTCGGCGACGTCCTTCGAGAGAAGCATGTTCAACTGGACGGGTTGGTTGAACTAAAACCTTTTTACCTTTCTAAACTAGCTCAAATCATATATTGACTTCAGGATCATCACCAAGTCTGTGGTCAATGGAGAAATAACATGGAAGATGCGATTCAACGTCCCAGGCATATCGTGAGTGACTATTTGTTTACTATCGACCTAATTGGGTGGCTACTTTTCATATGTGGGTATGCTACCACAGTCAGCTCCTTGTCCCTGCTCACACCCCCTAATTTGACTTTGATCTGCCGCAGAGACTACGGGGAAGTCTGGTACCTTAGGAGAAACCTCTTCTTGGAGGCCCTACACCAGGCGCTGCCTGGCGGCACAGTCAGATTGGGCGCCAGTGTTGCGGCCATCGAGGAAGATTGTGACGGCGGCGGTGTCAAACTGGTCCACTTGGCCGACGGATCCACAATCAGAGCTAAGGTAGCAGGCGCCTGACCTCTCCGTTCATCTACGGTGGTCCTATAAACTGGGTCCAGAGGCGACGCAGACCTAACCCCATGTAATATCTGTTGTTTGCTGTGACGTAGGCTTTGGTGGGATGCGACCGTGTTAAGTCAGACGCCATACAGGACTCAGCGTGCGAACGGGTAATCTACCCACGCGGGCAGCCAATAAATATAAATATAAATATAAATATAAATATAAATATATATATATATAAATAAATAAATAAATAATATATATATATATATATATATATATATATATATATATATATATATATATATATATATATATATATATATATATATATATATATATATATATATATATATATGGTCATTCATTTACTATCCGTGCGGGTAACTAAGGTAAGTTACATGTGCATCTGTTTTGTAATAGGAAGATACATATTTATAATGAGACAACCAAAATTATAATGTGATGACCAAAATTGTGATAGAAAGACTTATTTTTATAATACTACGTAAATTGTTATCATAAATATCACTTTTACTCATTTTATAGGGACAATTAAAATTTCATGTTGTATTTACAAAATGAGTCTTTATATTATAATTTTGATTGTCTCGTTACAATTAGGTGTCTTCCTTTTATAAAATAGATCCACGGGTAACAGAAGTTAGTTACCCGCGGGGGCAGTGAATATATATATATATATATATATATATATATATATATATATATATATATATATATATATATATATATATATATATATATATATACATACACACACGTGCACACACACACTACCTATGTGAGTAGCTAAGGCTAGTTACCCATGCATCTATTTTGTAGTAGGAAGGCATATATTAGTAATGAGACAACCAACATTGTAATGAGATGACCAAAAATGTAATGTAAAGACTCATTTTGTAATACTATGTAAATTGTTGTCATAAATATCATTTTTACTGTATTCAGAGGGTGGTGGCACTTCCATTCCATATTCACTCCTCCCTTTTCTTTGAGTGAAAAAGAGTTGAATTTCTGGTTGGCTTTAGAACTCTTCTTGGTCTTGCCTTTTCCCTAAGACTTTCCTATTCCTCTGTTGATCACCATCATAAAATTTAAAATTGTATTTATTTGTTTGCGCTTCAGCAGTTCTAAACATGCCAAGCAATTCTAACAACAGTTTATCAAAATTGTTCATGTTGTAGTTCAAACTGGGTATATGATTCTGGCAGTGACTACAGAATCTCATCTGTGGCCAACTCTTATTCTAAGGGAAATCCCAATCTCATTAGATTCTCTACATATCCAATTAACTTGACCACATGGGCCCCCACTGGATCTCTCTCTACCATATTACACTTGAACAACACCTTTGAGATATCATACCTCGCTTGTCTTGCCTAGTCTTGAAACATGATCTTGAGATGTGTTACCATATCAATGACTTCCATGTTTTTTATGATGTCTCTACAACTCATAGTTCATTGAGCACAATATTTGTTACGACCCCATCTGAGCTTAATTGGTAAACTAGGGTTTACCTAGACAATTGTAAAGATTAATTGGAATAATCATTCTTGAAATCTAATTAATGACGATAACACAATTAGGATGTTTTAACTATGATAAGAAGTCTAAATATTCTTTTGTCTTGAGAATTAGGGTTTGAGAAACATAAACCCTAATCGGCCCAAAATAGGGTTTTAATGATGCATGAATACAGAATTTGATAAGTAGAATGTCTCACTAAATGATTTTTAGTATTTTATGTGTAACTCTGATTTACTTCAAATTTGGATATGATTTGGATATATAAAATGTGAACAATATTGCAAAATATCAGAATTTTTGAAGAATGCTCTGACCTGTTTGTCGGCCGAGTTTCAAACTCGACCGATCACAATTTCAGAATTTTACAGCAGTGTAGTAATTGAATTTTATCTTTTTATTGGTATATCCAATTGATCTCAAATTTTAACTGTGCCTGAAAAAAACAGTTTTAGACACTCTGTTAAATTGGAATAATTTTTGGATGACTTTTGAATCCCTACAGTAAGAGTGTCAGTCGAGTTTGTGCAGGACAAACTCGGCCGAATATATTGCTGACTGCAATATAGCAGTGCACTGTTAGATTTTTAATTATTTATTGGTAACTCCAAATGATCTCAAATTTTAACTGAAGCTTTATAGAACAATTATAAACAACGTTCTCAATTACCATAATTGTTGGAGAATGTTTGATCTCTTAAATAAACGAATTTTATTATAATATCCAAATCCCTAAATGCTTAGCATGTGAATTCCAAATCCTGAATGTGTCCGTTTGATTTAAGTTGTTGCAAATTGATATGTTATGGATTCCTTCTCTGTTTGAATGATTCCTAAATGGTAGATTCATATCAGGGACGTATACACCACTTCCTAATGAGAACGTTTTTCAGATTTATATCAAATGATGTAATTAGGGTTAACCTAATTGTGACATCACTAGAGTTTCAACCTTATTGAAAAGGACTAGTAATCCTATAATTGGTTAGGATGTATCTCATGGGTTATCTTAATTGAATTTTATTCTTGATAAATGATATCTCGGTAAATGATATGGAAAACCTAAATTTAGTTAAATTTCCATGGTTTCATGTCTATATTGATTGCATACGATTTGTTGGAAACAATCTTTATTTAGTGAATGCTTATATCCTATGAAATCCTATCTTACGCCCTAATCTCATGATTTGAGGAAATTGTGAGATCGGGGTGTAACAGCTTGGTATCAGAGCTTAGGGTGAGTTGTCAAGGACCATTAAGTTAGTAAGTTAGAGTCCTAAGTGTGGCAGATAGGAGATGTTTGATGTTAGCTTTGGGGATTTGAGTATTTGGATATCCTGGCCCGATATCTGAGTACTTGGATCAGCCAGTACAAGCTACTCTGTCTATTCTCTCACGTATACCCTGGCCAGGTATACAGTGGAAGAATGGGCTAGAGAGGAACCCTAGAAATGTTAGGGTTAGAAAACGAGAAAAGAAACAAGAACTAAGAGCATAAATGTAAAAGGTGATAGAACTTACATTTCATAATGTTGTTTTTGTTGGAAATGTATAGAAATGCTCTTATATGTTTGAATTGAAATATTCAATACTTTGAAAAATGGGTCTTTAATATCTGTTGTACACTATGCAATTGTAGCATTTATTGATTTCATTCTTTGTAACAAGTAGACTAGAATTGACCTTTGAATGAGCTTTTGTTTCTATAGTTTTGCCCGCTGATTCGAGTGAAATTGACATCAGGAGGTCTGTTTAGGTTTTCAGTCTGTGAGCGGTTCGGCCGAGTTCGTGTTTTGGTCGGCCGAGTTCCTTGTTTAGGATTTCAAACAGCGTTTTGGTCGGCCGAGTTTGGTCTTGAATCGGCCGAGTTTCTTTGTAGGTAAACAAGTAGTGTTTCGATCGGCCGTGTGGGCTCTGATCTCCAAACCATGACATAAACACGAATAAAACTTAGCGGAAGCGAATCGATAATCAGCGGAAGACAAAAATCACGGGAAATTAAAACTTTTCGAGATAAGAACTTGTATCCATAAAAACTCCTTTCATAAAGAGAGGTAACTGTTTACATCTCAGGATAATTACTTCTTGAGTAATTATTTACATCAAGATACAAAATCTCAAGATCACATAACACAAGACTCCAAGACCTGAGAGTACAGAGGACACATAGGACTGACTCTAACTACACCACATGGCAGGACAAATCTCCACCTGAGACTACTGCTGCCCCTGGTGCTGCTGCTGAGACTGATCACTTGTAGGCTGGTTTCTTCGTCTCCGACGTCCACCTAAAAAGTTGAAGTCTACGGGGTGAGACAATTATACATAATTGTCCCAGCGAGAGTTATAACTCTTCGCCAGAAGCTTTATTATAACGTCAAAGATTATTCTAAACAGTACAGCCTTCAAAGCATTCTATAACAGTTGCAGATATAACAAGATCTCTACAAATTAGGAGATATGGAGAATATCAACATTATTGCAATGTAACATCAATCAACTAACTTGGAGTCATCTCTAACAAGTTATACTACATGGTTGATTATGTTTTACAAACAACATTATGCCCTGTGGAGATGAGGCTTACCACTCATACTCCAACTGATCGCTGAGAAGCCGTATCAGTATCATACATAGGTCATTAAGAGAGCCGGATTCTCATGACCTTCATCTTCCTCAGTCAGTAAGAGGATCACTTGTAGGACATCTTGTGTCTCTACTACTATAGCTCACCAGGGTAAACTGGTACTTCGCTATTCTAGAGTCACAGTGGCGTTCTGTACTCTCTTCGTCATCAGGATGTTTCATATTTACCTACCACTGATACGGATATCTGTGCTTTCTTCGTCATCAGGAGGTTTCATATTTACCTACCACTGATACGGTATGGAACTATAGTGAAGGATGGATGGATTCCACATCTACATCACTTTCCTACACTAGGATGTAAGGTTCTACACATCCATGTACCCCACATACTCAAAAGTATGTGCTCCAGGAGTTCCCTAAGGAAAACCTGTTTCACCATCACTTAATTTTTGACAATGATGGATCTATGATCAGGGCTCTACATTATACTTGATTAGTTAGGTACATTCAGTATTCTTTAACAGCATACATTGTTCTTCAAACAATAACAGTAGCATAGCAGCTATAAAAGAAGAATACTAAATGTAACAGGCTAACTCATATCAATCATCATTTCTCATTATCCTCATCACAAGTCATCTCTAAAGCATGACCTCGATGGTATTCATGGCTCTCACAGCCCATTATCAGTATAGGATGCCACTGGCAAGGCATCAGATTACATTACTTATTCATAAGGCTAACAACATGCCTTCAATGAATATAACATCAACATCCATACCTGGATATGATTACCTTCATATCAAAACCTGCATGGTTAATACATCTGATAAAGGAAATACAATAATAAGGAATGTACTTCCTACTCTTGTCATAAGAGTTAAATCTTTAATTCTACTCAAATAGAGTTTATTGCTCAAAAGCATGCCATTACCCTTGAATTAGGGTTTACTATTCACATTACATGTCATCACCCTTGAATTAGGGTTTACTATTCACATTACATGTCATCACCCTTGAATTAGGGTTTACTATTCACATTACATGTCATCACCCTTGAATTAGGGTTTACTATTCACATCAAGGTGAATTAAACTCATAACATCATCATGTTTGAGTAGCACCTTCATTGATGCTCCTGGATTAGTTAAAGGTTCATCATTTATCATAATTAGGGTTTCTATGATCTCACACAGGTGGATCATACCCTAATTATACTCATTTCTGTGTATTGGGGATGTTTCAATTGAGTTTCCATTTAAAAGGGGTACCTTCTCTCTCTAGAAGTACTTTCTCTCTCTAGAAGTACTTTCTCTCTCATCATAAGGTTAGGTGATATCAACATCACTCTAAAACAGGTTAGGTTGAGTCATCATAGGCTAACATAGCCAAAAGCATCACCATTAAGTGATTAGAGTTACTTTCTCTCTCTAGGGTACTTTCTCTCTCTCTAGAGCACTTTCTCTTTCATCATATTAATGGTTGATGATAACATTAGACCAGATCAGGTTAGATAGAGTCATTATAACTAAAAACATCATTTTCATGTAATTAGGGTTTGAATTGAGCAAGGTATAACTCAATTGACCCTTCAGGGGTATCTTGGTAATTCACCCCATTGATCATCATCATCATAGTCAAAAACCTTAATCAAATAACTCCTTACTATCTTAGATTATCATTAGTGTTTGATTTGAGCAACATTGCACCATCACATGATTGAATTCGGTTGAAAGTGTTGACCGATTGCTCACTTTGACCCTTCAAGTCCATGAGCCCCTTTCTAGTTCCAAGACCGTGAGCCTCCTCATGGGCTTGAGATCGTGAGTCACCTCACGGTCTTGAGGTCGTGAGCCCCCTCACGATCTTGAGGTCGTGAGCTACCTCACGATCTTGAGGTCGTGAGCCACCTCACGGTCCTGAGGTCGTGAGCCCCCTCACGGTCCTGAGGTCGTGAGCCCCCTCACGGTCCTGAGGTCGTGAGCCACCTCACGGTCCTGAGGTCGTGAGCCCCCTCACGGTCCTGAGGTCGTGAGCCCCCTCACGGTCCTGAGGTCGTGAGCCACCTCACGGTCTCAACCACAAGGTCCTTCAACAAAGGTTCAACAAATCAAACGATGATGTCAACTGATGTTGAAGCCTTCAAAAGGTCCAATAACTGTTGACCACCTATGGATTGAGTTAATTAAGGTTATGCTTAACCAAATGGTCATTCAATTGACCCTCAATTGTTGACCAATTAGGATTGAAATCGATTCAATTAAGGTCTATCAATGTTCACCCATCTACACTCAACAATGTGTATCAACACAAGGTTGACCCTTCAATTGAGCTCCAATTGGGCCCAAACTTGGCCCAAACGGTCTTGAGGTCATGTGGGTGGACCCCACATGGTCTTGAGACCGTTTGCCCAAGATTTCATCAAAATCTAAGGTGATTTGATAGAGGTTGAACCATGATTGGTCACAGAATCCTAATTTTGATTAACTTGATAACTTATTTGCAATTGGGTGTTCAATTGGTCAAATTACTCAACCCTAGACCTTAAAATGGTCTTGGGTGATTGTCCTCA
The DNA here is from genome assembly GCA_963693085.1 of Alisma plantago-aquatica. Taxonomy (NCBI): domain Eukaryota; kingdom Viridiplantae; phylum Streptophyta; class Magnoliopsida; order Alismatales; family Alismataceae; genus Alisma; species Alisma plantago-aquatica. Next base: position 792,382,910 of record OY856409.1, read on the forward strand.
CGGTCTTGAGGTCATGTGGGTGGACCCCACATGGTCTTGAGACCGTTTAGGTCAATCAACCCTAAAAACCCTAATTAGATCACCATAATTTCAGTACTGATTTTATCTAGGGTTAGCCCTAGTATTCACCCTTCAACTCTTAGCCCGTTTGGAATTAGACCATCAAACTTGGTGAGTTGTTAATTAACATAATTTTGAACAGTAATCTCATGGGGTCAATGCTTAGTCAACGACCTTTCACGGTCTTGAGACCTTTTGCCCAAAAAGGCAATTTCAGACCGTTTGAAAATCAGCAATTAATTCATTTAAAGTCGTGACTTAAAAAGGTCATATCTCCCGATTCCTTTGGAGTTAGTCTCCCAAATTTTGAGGGTATTTAGCCTATATAATTAGGAACAGGTTTCTTATATGGTCCACGCTCGGTCAACAGGGCCAATCGGTCTTGAGACCGCGAGTCCTCTCACGGTCTCGAGACCGCGAGGCTCTCTCACGGTCTTGAGGTCGTGAGAGCAAACTGTTAGGACCGTTTAGGGAAAAGAAAAACGGTGGGTTTTTCTTGGAAATCACGCCTTCATCTTCTAGCTCAAGAACAGTACAGATATCCCACGGGTTTGCTTGCAAAATAGCAGGGAAAAGTAGGGAAATACTAGGAGCTATCATTAAATCGCATATGAAGATGCACATAGTAAAGCATAGGTTTAGAGTTATAAAACCCGCCTAAAGCTTGCTTCTTGAGCTCCAAGCTTTCAAGCTCCAAGCTCTAATGGCGTCCTTGAGTTCCCACAGGTTGGCCAAGGTGAAAACTCCAAGGAAGGATGAAAAGAGACGGCTAGAAAGATAGGGTTTCGAGAATTAGCCATGAAGATGACCTTGAATTCGAATTCTAACCATGGAATTAGGCAAGGAGAGGGGTTTAAACCTACCTTGCACCCCTTGTTCGTCCTCCTTAGCTCCAAGGCAGTCCTTGGTCATCTTTGGTGAAATGAAACAGTAAAGGGAACGAAGGTTAAGTTCCCTTGCAACTAAAGGAAGGATGGCTTATATACATGGGATAGGATTTTCAACATTAGTTCATAAGTTTCCCTTAATTCCAACTAAGTCCTTATTTTATTACTTGCTCGTCCCTTCCTCTTTATTCTAAGGACAAACCTTATCTTAAGTTATAGAAAAGAAGGCAAGGAAGAACAATCTAATAATAAAGTTCATACTTAAAGGGTTATTGCACATATACCCTGATTATTCAATCACAGAGCCTATTTCTTAACTTGATAACTCAATTGAGGTGAATTCCTCATCATTTCTTCTCTAAATGATGGCAAAAGTCTAAAAAGATACTTTAGATGACATTCTTTACAAATTGCATCCCATCATTTGGGTAAATTGCATTTTACCCCAAATTAGGGTTTCAAGCCCTGGGATTGCTTCCACAGCTGCACCTTGGTGCTCTAGCTTGGGAAATCCCTCAAACTTTGCCAAAAAGATTCTCATGATGTCTCAACATCAGAGGAACATCTCATCATGTGCAAATTGCAAGTTAACCCTTTCAACTGGGTAAATTGCACATAGGTCCCTGTATATCAAAACAATGCTACAACTTTAAATAAAAAGGAGCAAATACTGAAATATACGTTTCTGAGAAGCTTAATTACATGCTCAGAGTTAATCACAAGGATTTAACTACATATTTAGGCAAAACACCTAGGGTTAACTCATAACCCAGGTCAGGGATGTTACAAATTATCCACCCCTTACAAGGATTTCGTCCCCGAAATCGATAAAACATATTACGAGAAAAGGGCAGGATACTTCCTTCTCATCTCATCCTCTAACTCCCAAGTGGCTTCTTCAATACCACGATGATTCCAGAGGACTTTCACAAGACTTATATCTTTCTTCTTTAACTTTTTAATTCGTTTATCAAGGATTGACACTGGTCCCTCTTCATAGGATATGTCATCATTCAATTCTACTTCCATAGGTTGTAGAACTGACTCGGTGTCTGGGTGACATTTCTTCAACATAGAAATGTGAAACACAGGATGTAACCTCTGTAATTCTGGGGGCAGCTCTAGTTTATATGCTACCTTTCCAATCCGTTCAATGATTGGATAAGGCCCCATATATCTAGGAGCTAACTTCCCCTTCCTTCCAAAACGAAGGACCCCTTTCCAAGGTGAGACCTTAAGATACACTTTGTCTCCAACCTGGAACTCTAAAGGTCTACGACGTTTGTCAGCATAAGATTTCTGCCTATCCTGAGCAGTCTTAATCTTATGTTGTATAACTTTAATCTTTTCCGTGGTTTGCTGTACCAAGTCAGGACCTAACAACTGGTGCTCACCAGTCTCAAACCAACACAAGGGTGATCTACAACGTCTACCATATAAGGCTTCATAAGGTGCCATATCAATACTATGCTGATAGCTATTGTTATAGGCAAACTCTATCAAGCTTAGGTGTAGATCCCAACTTCCGGTGAACTGGAGAACACATGCTCGCAACAGGTCTTCTAAGGTTTGTATGGTCCTTTCTGACTGTCCATCAGTCTGTGGATGAAAGGCCGTACTAAACCTCAGCTTAGTGCCTAAGGCACTGTGCAACTGTTCCCAAAAACGACTTGTAAACTGAGGACCTCTGTCCGAAACTATTGTGACAGGAACTCCGTGCAACCGCACTATCTCTTGCACATACAACTCTGATAACCTTTCAGCAGAATAGGTTGTTTTAACAGGTAAGAAATGTGCTGTCTTAGTCAACCTATCAACAATTACCCAAATGGAATCGTGTCCTTTGCTTGTCCTGGGTAGGCCAACAACAAAGTCCATGGTCACATGGTCCCACTTCCACTGTGATATGGGTAAAGGTTGCATTGTCCCTGCAGGCTTCTGGTGTTCAGCTTTAACTTGCTGACACACAGAACACCTCAAAACAAACTCTGCAACGTCCTTCTTCATCCCAGGCCACCAATATAGATCCTTCAAATTCCGATACATCTTGGTGCTCCCTGGATGCATAGCATACATGGAAGAATGGGCTTCTTCCAGGACTAACTTCCTTAAGTTGTCCACATCCGGCACTATCATTTTTCCATTATAACAAGCTACTTGATCTTTTGAGTCATGAAACCCATCTTGTTTCTCATTTCCATACTCAGATCTTATATGTTGAACTGCAGCATCATCTAGCTGTGCTTCTTTAATCTGCTCTCTTAGGGTAGGTTTAATATGCATCTCAGCTAACAAACCGGCTAGTAATGATACCTTCAACTGTACATTGTCTTGCCTTAAAGAGATAAGCATATCTCTTCTAGAGCATACTAAAGAGTTTAGTTGTGCTCTATTCATGGTTGATGTTGCTGATTTCCTACTCAAGGCATCTGCAACAACATTGGCCTTACCTGGATGGTAATCAATTGTACAGTCGTAGTCCTTGATTAACTCCATCCAGCGACGTTGCCTCATGTTGAGCTCATGCTGAGAGAAGATATACTTAAGGTTTTTGTGGTCTGTGAAAATCTGGAATGTCTCTCCGTAGAGATAATGTCTCCAGATCTTCAAAGCATGAACCACAGCTGCTAACTCCAGATCGTGTGTTGGATAATTCTCCTCGTGTTTCTTAAGCTGTCGGGAAGCAAAAGAAATCACTTGTTTATCCTGCATCAACACACATCCTAGTCCATTTTTGGAAGCATCACAGAAAACTATATACCCTTTTCCTTGCTCAGGTAGCACTAGCACAGGTGCACTTGTCAACCTCTCCTTCAGCAGCTGGAAAGATTGTTGACACTTATCACTCCAAGAAAAAGGAACATCTTTCTGGGTTAACTTGGTCAAAGGTAAAGCTATAGAACTAAAGTTCTTAATGAACCTTCGATAATAGCCAGCTAACCCCAAGAAACTCCGAATCTCCGTCGGTGTTTTCGGTTGTTCCCATTGTAGAACAGATTCTACCTTTGTAGGGTCAACACGAATTCCCGAGGCGGATATTACATGTCCAAGAAAAGATACTTCCGGCAGCCAGAACTCACACTTGCTAAACTTAGCGTACAGCTTATGTTCTCTTAGCAAGGTCAGAGCTTGGCAAAGATGCTGCTCATGCTGCTGAGCATCTTTACTATAAATCAGTATGTCATCTATGAAGACGACAACACACTGATCAAGGAAAGGTCGAAAAACTCTATTCATGAGTTCCATGAATGCAGCTGGTGCATTGGTTAGTCCAAACGACATAACCGTGAACTCATAGTGACCATATCTTGTCCTAAAGGCAGACTTGGATATGTCACTATCCTTAATACGAAGTTGGTGATATCCAGACCTCAAGTCTATCTTTGAAAAGACTGTTGCACCACGCAACTGGTCAAAGAGATCATCAATCCTCGGCAGAGGATACTTATTCTTTATTGTCACTTTATTGAGTTGTCTATAGTCGATGCATAACCGCATTGACCCATCTTTCTTTTTAACAAACAAGACCGGAGCACCCCAAGGTGAAGTACTTGGTCGGATAAAACCTCTCTCAAGTAACTCTTGAAGCTGTTTCTTGAGTTCTGCCATCTCGGCAGGAGCCATTCTATACGGAGTTTGAGCTATGGGTTTCGTATCTGGAATTAGATTGATTTCAAAATCAATTTCCCGAGGTGGTGATATACCAGGAAGTTCTTCAGGAAACACATCCTCGAATTCCCTGACTATGGGAACTTCAGCAGGGTTGGAACTTTCCTTGGTAACATCTACCACATGGGCTAAGAATGCATAACATCCTTGCCTCAACAGCTTATCAGCAACCATAGCTGACACAAGACAGGTGGGCAGAATCTTTCTTTCACCTTGAAAGATCCATGTGTTGCTTTCATCAGCAAACACAGCCAACTTGGACTCACAATCCAAGACAACTCTATACCTTTCTAAGGTATCCATCCCAAGGATTATATCAAACCCCTGCATATCAAGTGGTATAAGGTCCACTTGAATGCGATGGTCAGAAAAGAAAAGGATGCAGGGAGAACATACCTCCTGCAAAACGGCAGACCCACTCAACGGAGTCTCTAACAACAAACTATCTGCTCTATGACTAACAGTCATATTGCAGTTACGAATCACTTCACGAGTGATGAAAGAGTGCGTAGCACCCGGATCAATCAGAACAAATATATTACAGGATATAGACATATCAGAATATAAAAGTTTCATCTGACCTGCCACTACCCGTGGATTGACAACTGCCTCAGGTGGGTTCATAGCATAGAACCTCGCAGTCGCCTGGTGTTGAGGTGGTGCTGATGATCCAGCTTGAGACGCTTGTCCACGTCCTCGAGCTGCTCCTTGATGTTGTCTATTCTGAGATCCCTGTTGATTCTGTCTCGGAGGTTGTTGTGTCACACCGACAGGCCTAGAACGGCAATCCTTCATCAAGTGTCCCACCTTACCACAGTTGTAGCAACTCTTCTCCTGTTGTTGTGGTCTGGGTGGTCCAGTGACTGACACTGATGCAGAACTGTGCGTCCCTTGAAGCGGTTGACTCCGTCCTCTACCTCTACTTGGTGTCCATTGAGTTTGAAAACTTGATCTGGGTGGTGGAGGGTTAGGTGCAGAGAATCTAGGTTTCTTGGAATCCCTAGATGAAGAACCCTGGAACTGGGGATATCTTTTATGGGTTTGTCTTTTCTCAACAACAGATCTCTCTATCCTTCGGACTGACTCAACGAAGGTAGAGAATCTCTCTCTGTTTTCTAAGGCAGACACAGGGGTTGACATATCGGAATTCAAACCCTTTTCAAATCTTCTGATTCTTTCCTCATCCGTAGAAGCCATGTGCGGACAGAACCGCAACAACTCCATAAACTTAGCTTCATACTCACTAATGTTCATCATACCCTGCCTTAGTTTCTCAAACTGAGAAATCTTCTCATCTAGGAAGGTCTTTGGAAAATATCTATTGATAAATTCCCGACGAAACTCTTCCCATGAGAACTCTACTCCAGGTCTCTTCTGCTCTTCCATGTTCCACCAGTGACCAGCACTGCCTTTGAGAAGATAGACAGCATGTCTAACCTTCTCAGCTTCCGGAATCATAAGAATCCTGAAAGCCTTCTCCAACTCTGTCAACCATAAGTCAGCATCTGCAGGGTCGGCAGTTCCGAAGTACTCGGTAGCTCCGACACGACGAAGTCGTTCGAATGTCTTACCAATACCTTGTACTTCAGGCTGGACAGGTGCCCTAGGTGCAGGAATGGGCATCCTATCGGTTATATGTGTCATGGCAGTCATAAACTGCCCGAACATCGTCTGTATAGCTGGATCACTCATGTCAGCTGGGTCGAACTGGGGTGGCTCTCTTGGCGACTTAGGTGCAGGTTGTTCTATTCTCGGAACTCTTGCACCGCCTCGAGGTGCACTAGCACTACTCTCAGCCACGTGCTCATCGCGATGTTCTGACATTCTTATGTATCTTCTTCTCCTGAGGAGCAGAAGATTCTATTAGATAAGGAAGGAGTACTAAAGGTAGACTCGACATCCTAAGTCCTATGCCTCTGTAGACTCAACTGAACCTGGAGCTCTGATACCACTAATTGTGGGCTCTGATCTCCAAACCATGACATAAACACGAATAAAACTTAGCGGAAGCGAATCGATAATCAGCGGAAGACAAAAATCACGGGAAATTAAAACTTTTCGAGATAAGAACTTGTATCCATAAAAACTCCTTTCATAAAGAGAGGTAACTGTTTACATCTCAGGATAATTACTTCTTGAGTAATTATTTACATCAAGATACAAAATCTCAAGATCACATAACACAAGACTCCAAGACCTGAGAGTACAGAGGACACATAGGACTGACTCTAACTACACCACATGGCAGGACAAATCTCCACCTGAGACTACTGCTGCCCCTGGTGCTGCTGCTGAGACTGATCACTTGTAGGCTGGTTTCTTCGTCTCCGACGTCCACCTAAAAAGTTGAAGTCTACGGGGTGAGACAATTATACATAATTGTCCCAGCGAGAGTTATAACTCTTCGCCAGAAGCTTTATTATAACGTCAAAGATTATTCTAAACAGTACAGCCTTCAAAGCATTCTATAACAGTTGCAGATATAACAAGATCTCTACAAATTAGGAGATATGGAGAATATCAACATTATTGCAATGTAACATCAATCAACTAACTTGGAGTCATCTCTAACAAGTTATACTACATGGTTGATTATGTTTTACAAACAACATTATGCCCTGTGGAGATGAGGCTTACCACTCATACTCCAACTGATCACTGAGAAGCCGCATCAGTATCATACATAGGTCATTAAGAGAGCCGGATTCTCATGACCTTCATCTTCCTCAGTCAGTAAGAGGATCACTTGTAGGACATCTTGTGTCTCTACTACTATAGCTCACCAGGGTAAACTGGTACTTCGCTATTCTAGAGTCACAGTGGCGTTCTGTACTCTCTTCGTCATCAGGAGGTTTCATATTTACCTACCACTGATACGGATATCTGTGCTTTCTTCGTCATCAGGAGGTTTCATATTTACCTACCACTGATACGGTATGGAACTATAGTGAAGGATGGATGGATTCCACATCTACATCACTTTCCTACACTAGGATGTAAGGTTCTACACATCCATGTACCCCACATACTCAAAAGTATGTGCTCCAGGAGTTCCCTAAGGAAAACCTGTTTCACCATCACTTAATTTCTGACAATGATGGATCTATGATCAGGGCTCTACATTATACTTGATTAGTTAGGTACATTCAGTATTCTTTAACAGCATACATTGTTCTTCAAACAATAACAGTAGCATAGCAGCTATAAAAGAAGAATACTAAATGTAACAGGCCTAACTCATATCAATCATCATTTCTCATTATCCTCATCACAAGTCATCTCTAAAGCATGACCTCGATGGTATTCATGGCTCTCACAGCCCATTATCAGTATAGGATGCCACTGGCAAGGCATCAGATTACATTACTTATTCATAAGGCTAACAACATGCCTTCAATGAATATAACATCAACATCCATACCTGGATATGATTACCTTCATATCAAAACCTGCATGGTTAATACATCTGATAAAGGAAATACAATAATAAGGAATGTACTTCCTACTCTTGTCATAAGAGTTAAATCTTTAATTCTACTCAAATAGAGTTTATTGCTCAAAAGCATGCCATTACCCTTGAATTAGGGTTTACTATTCACATTACATGTCATCACCCTTGAATTAGGGTTTACTATTCACATTACATGTCATCACCCTTGAATTAGGGTTTACTATTCACATTACATGTCATCACCCTTGAATTAGGGTTTACTATTCACATCAAGGTGAATTAAACTCATAACATCATCATGTTTGAGTAGCACCTTCATTGATGCTCCTGGATTAGTTAAAGGTTCATCATTTATCATAATTAGGGTTTCTATGATCTCACACAGGTGGATCATACCCTAATTATACTCATTTCTGTGTATTGGGGATGTTTCAATTGAGTTTCCATTTAAAAGGGGTACCTTCTCTCTCTAGAAGTACTTTCTCTCTCTAGAAGTACTTTCTCTCTCATCATAAGGTTAGGTGATATCAACATCACTCTAAAACAGGTTAGGTTGAGTCATCATAGGCTAACATAGCCAAAAGCATCACCATTAAGTGATTAGAGTTACTTTCTCTCTCTAGGGTACTTTCTCTCTCTCTAGAGCACTTTCTCTTTCATCATATTAATGGTTGATGATAACATTAGACCAGATCAGGTTAGATAGAGTCATTATAACTAAAAACATCATTTTCATGTAATTAGGGTTTGAATTGAGCAAGGTATAACTCAATTGACCCTTCAGGGGTATCTTGGTAATTCACCCCATTGATCATCATCATCATAGTCAAAAACCTTAATCAAATAACTCCTTACTATCTTAGATTATCATTAGTGTTTGATTTGAGCAACATTGCACCATCACATGATTGAATTCGGTTGAAAGTGTTGACCGATTGCTCACTTTGACCCTTCAAGTCCATGAGCCCCTTTCTAGTTCCAAGACCGTGAGCCTCCTCATGGGCTTGAGATCGTGAGTCACCTCACGGTCTTGAGGTCGTGAGCCCCCTCACGATCTTGAGGTCGTGAGCTACCTCACGATCTTGAGGTCGTGAGCCACCTCACGGTCCTGAGGTCGTGAGCCCCCTCACGGTCCTGAGGTCGTGAGCCCCCTCACGGTCCTGAGGTCGTGAGCCACCTCACGGTCCTGAGGTCGTGAGCCCCCTCACGGTCCTGAGGTCGTGAGCCCCCTCACGGTCCTGAGGTCGTGAGCCACCTCACGGTCTCAACCACAAGGTCCTTCAACAAAGGTTCAACAAATCAAACGATGATGTCAACTGATGTTGAAGCCTTCAAAAGGTCCAATAACTGTTGACCACCTATGGATTGAGTTAATTAAGGTTATGCTTAACCAAATGGTCATTCAATTGACCCTCAATTGTTGACCAATTAGGATTGAAATCGATTCAATTAAGGTCTATCAATGTTCACCCATCTACACTCAACAATGTGTATCAACACAAGGTTGACCCTTCAATTGAGCTCCAATTGGGCCCAAACTTGGCCCAAACGGTCTTGAGGTCATGTGGGTGGACCCCACATGGTCTTGAGACCGTTTGCCCAAGATTTCATCAAAATCTAAGGTGATTTGATAGAGGTTGAACCATGATTGGTCACAGAATCCGAATTTTGATTAACTTGATAACTTATTTGCAATTGGGTGTTCAATTGGTCAAATTACTCAACCCTAGACCTTAAAATGGTCTTGGGTGATTGTCCTCACGGTCTTGAGGTCATGTGGGTGGACCCCACATGGTCTTGAGACCGTTTAGGTCAATCAACCCTAAAAACCCTAATTAGATCACCATAATTTCAGTACTGATTTTATCTAGGGTTAGCCCTAGTATTCACCCTTCAACTCTTAGCCCGTTTGGAATTAGACCATCAAACTTGGTGAGTTGTTAATTAACATAATTTTGAACAGTAATCTCATGGGGTCAATGCTTAGTCAACGACCTTTCACGGTCTTGAGACCTTTTGCCCAAAAAGGCAATTTCAGACCGTTTGAAAATCAGCAATTAATTCATTTAAAGTCGTGACTTAAAAAGGTCATATCTCCCGATTCCTTTGGAGTTAGTCTCCCAAATTTTGAGGGTATTTAGCCTATATAATTAGGAACAGGTTTCTTATATGGTCCACGCTCGGTCAACAGGGCCAATCGGTCTTGAGACCGCGAGCCCTCTCACGGTCTCGAGACCGCGAGGCTCTCTCACGGTCTTGAGGTCGTCAGAGCAAACTGTTAGGACCGTTTAGGGAAAAGAAAAACGGTGGGTTTTTCTTGGAAATCACGCCTTCATCTTCTAGCTCAAGAACAGTACAGATATCCCACGGGTTTGCTTGCAAAATAGCAGGGAAAAGTAGGGAAATACTAGGAGCTATCATTAAATCGCATATGAAGATGCACATAGTAAAGCATAGGTTTAGAGTTATAAAACCCGCCTAAAGCTTGCTTCTTGAGCTCCAAGCTTTCAAGCTCCAAGCTCTAATGGCGTCCTTGAGTTCCCACAGGTTGGCCAAGGTGAAAACTCCAAGGAAGGATGAAAAGAGACGGCTAGAAAGATAGGGTTTCGAGAATTAGCCATGAAGATGACCTTGAATTCGAATTCTAACCATGGAATTAGGCAAGGAGAGGGGTTTAAACCTACCTTGCACCCCTTGTTCGTCCTCCTTAGCTCCAAGGCAGTCCTTGGTCGTCTTTGGTGAAATGAAACAGTAAAGGGAACGAAGGTTAAGTTCCCTTGCAACTAAAGGAAGGATGGCTTATATACATGGGATAGGATTTTCAACATTAGTTCATAAGTTTCCCTTAATTCCAACTAAGTCCTTCTTTTATTACTTGCTCGTCCCTTCCTCTTTATTCTAAGGACAAACCTTATCTTAAGTTATAGAAAAGAAGGCAAGGAAGAACAATCTAATAATAAAGTTCATACTTAAAGGGTTATTGCACATATACCCTGATTATTCAATCACAGAGCCTATTTCTTAACTTGATAACTCAATTGAGGTGAATTCCTCATCATTTCTTCTCTAAATGATGGCAAAAGTCTAAAAAGATACTTTAGATGACATTCTTTACAAATTGCATCCCATCATTTGGGTAAATTGCATTTTACCCCAAATTAGGGTTTCAAGCCCTGGGATTGCTTCCACAGCTGCACCTTGGTGCTCTAGCTTGGGAAATCCCTCAAACTTTGCCAAAAAGATTCTCATGATGTCTCAACATCAGAGGAACATCTCATCATGTGCAAATTGCAAGTTAACCCTTTCAACTGGGTAAATTGCACATAGGTCCCTGTATATCAAAACAATGCTACAACTTTAAATAAAAAGGAGCAAATACTGAAATATACGTTTCTGAGAAGCTTAATTACATGCTCAGAGTTAATCACAAGGATTTAACTACATATTTAGGCAAAACACCTAGGGTTAACTCATAACCCAGGTCAGGGATGTTACAGGCCGAGTTCCCCAGAGGATCGGCCGAGTTTCCTGCTGATCGGCCGAAGTTGGTCGGCCGAGTTTCAAAATCTGGAAGGTGATCGGCCGAGTTCCAGAGTGATCGGCCGAGTTTATGAGCTGTGAGTGGCAGTTCAGGAAGAATGTAATTCTTGTAGTTCTTGGCTTCAGGACTTCAGGTTTGGCCTGGTCCGGTTGGCAGGATGCGTTACTAAGATCTAATGAATCCTATCAATAGTATAATAAGAATAGAATTTGAATAATTAGACCCACCTCAGAGTAAGAATGTACATACAGTAAGATGTTGAAACATATGGGCAAGATCAGAACAACTAAGAATTAGTTGAAACTGATATCTGAAGTTTAACTTTGGGGTCTCAAATGTGAAACCCTTAATTGGGAATAATAGAACATGATATGAAGCTCATAATCAGTTTATTGGTTAATTTTGCATGAACTATACATATGAAATATAGAAAAGATATGTGAAATGTATGTATGTATGGTTCAAGATAACAAGAATCAATCATGATGAATGAATCATATAATAGAGTACAATGCTTTTATGAACTCTAAAGCAAATGCTAAGTAGAAGAATAGAGTTGAGCTTTCAATAGGTCCATAGAAGTAAAGAGTCTTCAAAAGGGTAAAAGTAAAGAGAATCGTAGGAACATGTAATTCATAAGACTAGAACAACAAACTAGTTTCTAAGAAAAGAACATAGGTGTAGTTTAACGAATGAATAAGTCATACAAAGGTAGACTGTATTCAGGAGAGAAAAACTTGATTGAAAGAGAAACTATGTTTGACCCATGCACGATCCACTTGATTTAAAAATGAAGAATATGTAATGTATTCAATATGGGGAAAAAACTAATAGAAGGACTATTAATTTAGAACGTTAACTTCGCAATAGTATAAAGATAAAGGAGGAAATATGTGCAACATGGTATACATGACCATACATATGAATAAGCAACATGGTCATAAGAGAAAAATTTAAAATTTAAAAGATGACGGGTTAAAGAGTAGTATATGGTAAGAGGACTATGAAATGTAAGATAGGGTTTGAAACATGATGGAGAAGTTATAAAATAAAGAGGTTGTGAGATTCAAGCAAGTGCTAATTAATCAAATATCTCTGTTGATAACTAAGTAAATCTACATACGAGAATGTATTAAGGGAATGTTTGAATACAAGTATTCCAAGTCTTAAAATCATCTTCTCTTTCATATATTCCTTAATGAGAGAAAGATGGGAATGAAATGATAAGAGAAAATGAATCATATATGATGCATAACTACCTTGGTGGGGTCATCTAGTGAATGTAATAGTGACATACAATATGATGAAGTGCGATAAGAAATAAAATTCTTGTGTGATAGCAAGAATGATGAATAATCTATTCCTATCTTAAATGCTTCAATGTTAATGATGTTTATTGTATATAATCATGTGAAAAGGATAGGTAGCAAAAAGTAAAGAAGTAATGAATGAGCAGAGAGATATGGGAAAACACTAGCTTTGTGTAATATGTGAATTTGTTTTTACATGTATGATTTGTTGAAGGCATATTAAGGTATGAAAGTTGGTTCTACATATGATTTCAGGGTATTTGTGTAAGCTATATGTTAAATTAAAGGCGTATGATAGTTGTAGTAATTCATACATGATATGCATCTTACTATTGTGTATTTGTGATATGGTGATACGGTTTGGATGATGTCAGAACACATGGAGGGATATCCTGAATAAGGTAGTTATATCTATTCACTCATATTAATAGAAAGGGATGATAATTAGATTGTTTGAATAAGTAACCCTAATGAGGTGTAGCTTGATATACCTAGCTCTAATATAACTGAGTGATGGTAATTGAATATGATTAATGCTTGAATGACTGATACAATTGTGGATTACCTTATTACTGTTGTTGAAACCCTAAAATGATATAATGCGATGGTTACACTTTGAATTGTGTGTGGGCCCATAACCCACAGGTCCCAGGATCGAAACAGGATAGTATGGAATGAGGTGGTAATGCTTCACCTCATGCATCCATGACCCAATGGGGATGCCAAGAGTAGTATTGTGCAATTGATTGTTGAATCTAGTCTTTTAATTCAAGACTGTTTTGCTATCTGAGCAGCATGTTATTAAAGTTTAAAACAGCATGGTGAACTTGCTTTTGTCACTTAAAGGTGATACAGAACAATAGAACTCTCTGAGCAGCATAAGTGAGATAGTTGTATTAGAGTATCAGAGTTGTGCAGTGAAAGCGTGGTGGTTTATCTTTGCATTCTATGTTTGACTGTGGCATAAAGAATTTGCTTGATATCATTGAGAACTATTTGAAATATGTTGTGATTTAGTAAAGAATTAAAAGATCTAATGTTGAAAACTACATTCAGGTATGAAATACAAGAATATGATGACATGGAAGGCTTTAGAAGCTTAGAATAACCTTGAATGTATCTTTCTTGTAGGTTTATGTTTCGAGGATGAAACATTCTAAGAGGGGGAGAGTTGTTACGACCCCATCTGAGCTTAATTGGTAAACTAGGGTTTACCTAGACAATTGCAAAGATTAATTGGAATAATCATTCTTGAAATCTAATTAATGACGATAACACAATTAGGATGTTTTAACTATGATAAGAAGTCTAAATATTCTTTTGTCTTGAGAATTAGGGTTTGAGAAACATAAACCCTAATCGGCCCAAAATAGGGTTTTAATGATGCATGAATACAGAATTTGATAAGTAGAATGTCTCACTAAATGATTTTTAGTATTTTATGTGTAACTCTGATTTACTTCAAATTTTGATATGATTTGGATATATAAAATGTGAACAATATTGGAAAATATCAGAATTTTTGAAGAATGCTCTGACCTGTTTGTCGGCCGAGTTTCAAACTCGACCGATCACAATTTCAGAATTTTACAGCAGTGTGGTAATTGAATTTTATCTTTTTATTGGTATATCCAATTGATCTCAAATTTTAAATGTACCTGAAAAACACAGTTTTAGACACTCTGTTAAATTGGCATAATTTTTGGATGACTTTTGAATCCCTACAGTAAGAGTGTCGGTCGAGTTTGTGCAGGACAAACTCGGCCGAATATATTGCTGACTGCAATATAGCAGTGCACTGTTCGATTTTTAATTATTTATTGGTAACTCCAAATGATCTCAAATTTTAACTGAAGCTTTATAGAATAATTATAAACAACGTGCTAAATTACCATAATATTTGGAGAATGTTTGATCTCTGAAATAAACGAATTTGATTATAATATCCAAATCCCTAAATGCTTAGTATGTGAATTCCAAATCCTGAATGTGTCCGTTTGATTTAAGTTGTTGCAAATTGATATGTTATGGATTCCTTCTCTGTTTGAATGATTCCTAAATGGTAGATTCATATCAGGGATGTATACACCACTTCCTAATGAGAACGTTTTTCAGATTTATATCAAATGATGTAATTAGGGTTAACCTAATTGTGACATCACTAGAGTTTCAACCTTATTGAAAAGGACTAGTAATCCTCTATTTGGTTAGGATGTATCTCATGGGTTATCTTAATTGAATTTTATTCTTGATAAATGATATCTCGGTAAATGATATGGAAAACCTAAATTTAGTTAAATTTCCATGGTTTCATGTCTATATTGATTGCATACGATTTGTTGGAAACAATCTTTATTTAGTGAATGCTTATATCCTATGAAATCCTATCTTACGCCCTAATCTCATGATTTGAGGAAATTGTGAGATCGGGGTGTAACAGATTGGTATCAGAGCTTAGGGTGAGTTGTCAAGGACCATTAAGTTAGTAAGTTAGAGTCCTAAGTGTGGCAGATAGGAGAAGTTTGATGTTAGCTTTGGGGATTTGAGTATTTGGATATCCTGGCCCGATATCTGAGTACTTGGATCAGCCAGTGCAAGCTACTCTGTCTATTCTCTCACGTATACCCTGGCCAGGTATACAGTGGAAGAATGGGCTAGAGAGGAACCCTAGAAATGTTAGGGTTAGAAAACGAGAAAAGAAACAAGAACTAAGAGCATAAATGTAAAAGGAGATAGAACTTACATTTCATAATGTTGTTTTTGTTGGAAATATATAGAAATGCTCTTATATGTTTGAATTGAAATATTCAATACTTTGAAATATGGGTCTTTAATATCTGTTGTACACTATGCAATTGTAGCATTTATTGATTTCATTCTTTGTAACAAGTAGACTAGAATTGACCTTTGAATGAGCTTTTGTTTCTATAGTTTTGCCCGCTGATTCGAGTGAAATTGACATCAGGAGGTCTGTTTAGGTTTTCAGTCTGTGAGCGGTTCGGCCGAGTTCGTGTTTTGGTCGGCCGAGTTCCTTGTTTAGGATTTCAAACAGCGTTTTGGTCGGCCGAGTTTGGTCTTGAATCAGCCGAGTTTCTTTGTAGGTAAACAAGTAGTGTTTCGATCGGCCGAGTTCCCCAGAGGATCGGCCGAGTTTCCTGCTGATCGGCCGAAGTTGGTCGGCCGAGTTTCAAAATCTGGAAGGTGATCGGCCGAGTTCCAGAGTGATCGGCCGAGTTTCTGAGCTGTGAGTGGCAGTTCAGGAAGAATGTAATTCTTGTAGTTCTTGGCTTCAGGACTTCAGGTTTGGCCTGGTCCGGTTGGCAGGATGCGTTACTAGGATCTAATGAATCCTATCAATAGTATAATAAGAATAGAATTTGAATAATTAGACCCACCTCAGAGTAAGAATGTACATACAGTAAGATGTTGAAACATATGGGCAAGATCAGAACAACTAAGAATTAGTTGAAACTGATATCTGAAGTTTAACTTTGGGGTCTCAAATGTGAAACCCTTAATTGGGAATAATAGAACATGATATGAAGCTCATAATCAGTTTATTGGTTAATTTTGCATGAACTATACATATGAAATATAGAAAAGATATGTGAAATGTATGTATGTATGGTTCAAGATAACAAGAATCAATCATGATGAATGAATCATATAATAGAGTACAATGCTTTTATGAACTCTAAAGCAAAGGCTAAGTAGAAGAATAGAGTTGAGCTTTCAATAGGTCCATAGAAGTAAAGAGTCTTCAAAAGGGTAAAAGTAAAGAGAATCGTAGGAACATGTAATTCATAAGACTAGAACAACAAACTAGTTTCTAAGCAAAGAACATAGGTGTAGTTTAACGAATGAATAAGTCATACAAAGGTAGACTGTATTCAGGAGAGAAAAACTTGATTGAAAGAGAAACTATGTTTGACCCATGCATGATCCACTTGATTTAAAAATGAAGAATATGTAATGTATTCAATATGGGGAAAAAACTAATAGAAGGACTATTAATTTAGAACGTTAACTTCGCAATAGTATAAAGATAAAGGAGGAAATATGTGCAACATGGTATACATGACCATACATATGAATAAGCAACATGGTCATAAGAGAAAAATTTAAAATTTAAAAGATGACGGGTTAAAGAGTAGTATATGGTAAGAGGACTATGAAATGTAAGATAGGGTTTGAAACATGATGGAGAAGTTATAAAATAAAGAGGTTGTGAGATTCAAGCAAGTGCTAATTAATCAAATATCTCTGTTGATAACTAAGTAAATCTACATACGAGAATGTATTAAGGGAATGTTTGAATACAAGTATTCCAAGTCTTAAAATCATCTTCTCTTTCATATATTCCTTAATGAGAGCAAGATGGGAATGAAATGATAAGAGAAAATGAATCATATATGATGCATAACTACCTTGGTGGGGTCATCTAGTGAATGTAATAGTGACATACAATATGATGAAGTGCGATAAGAAATAAAATTCTTGTGTGATAGCAAGAATGATGAATATTCAATTCCTATCTTAAATGCTTCAATGTTAATGATGTTTATTGTATATAATCATGTGAAAAGGATAGGTAGCAAAAAGTAAAGAAGTAATGAATGAGCAGAGAGATATGGGAAAACACTAGCTTTGTGTAATATGTGAATTTGTTTTTACATGTATGATTTGTTGAAGGCATATTAAGGTATGAAAGTTGGTTCTACATATGATTTCAGGGTATTTGTGTAAGCTATATGTTAAATTAAAGGCGTATGATAGTTGTAGTAATTCATACATGATATGCATCTTACTATTGTGTATTTGTGATATGGTGATACGGTTTGGATGATGTCAGAACACATGGAGGGATATCCTGAATAAGGTAGTTATATCTATTCACTCATATTAATACAAAGGGATGATAATTAGATTGTTTGAACAAGTAACCCTAATGAGGTGTAGCTTGATATACCTAGCTCTAATGTAACTGAGTGATGGTAATTGAATATGATTAATGCTTGAATGACTGATACAATTGTGGATTACCTTATTACTGTTGTTGAAACCCTAAAATGATATAATGCGATGGTTACACTTTGAATTGTGTGTGGGCCCATAACCCACAGGTCCCAGGATCGAAACAGGATAGTATGGAATGAGGTGGTAATGCTTCACCTCATGCATCCATGACCCAATGGGGATGCCAAGAGTAGTATTGTGCAATTGATTGTTGAATCTAGTCTTTTAATTCAAGACTGTTTTGCTATCTGAGCAGCATGTTATTAAAGTTTAAAACAACATGGTGAACTTGCTTTTGTCACTTAAAGGTGATACAGAACAATAGAACTCTCTAAGCAGCATAAGTGAGATAGTTGTATTAGAGTATCAGAGTTGTGCAGTGAAAGCGTGGTGGTTTATCTTTGCATTCTATGTTTGACTGTGGCATAAAGAATTTGCTTGATATCATTGAGAACTATTTGAAATATGTTGTGATTTAGTAAAGAATTAAAAGATCTAATGTTGAAAACTACATTCATGTATGAAATACAAGAATATGATGACATGGAAGGCTTTAGAAGCTTAGAATAACCTTGAATGTATCTTTCTTGTAGGTTTATGTTTCGAGGATGAAACATTCTAAGAGGGGGAGAGTTGTTACGACCCCATCTGAGCTTAATTGGTAAACTAGGGTTTACCTAGACAATTGCAAAGATTAATTGGAATAATCATTCTTGAAATCTAATTAATGACGATAACACAATTAGGATGTTTTAACTATGATAAGAAGTCTAAATATTCTTTTGTCTTGAGAATTAGGGTTTGAGAAACATAAACCCTAATCGGCCCAAAATAGGGTTTTAATGATGCATGAATACAGAATTTGATAAGTAGAATGTCACACTAAATGATTTTTAGTATTTTATGTGTAACTCTGATTTACTTCAAATTTTGATATAATTTGGATATATAAAATGTGAACAATATTGGAAAATATCAGAATTTTTGAAGAATGCTCTGACCTGTTTGTCGGCCGAGTTTCAAACTCGACCGATCACAATTTCAGAATTTTACAGCAGTGTGGTAATTGAATTTTATCTTTTTATTGGTATATCCAATTGATCTCAAATTTTAAATGTACCTGAAAAACACAGTTTTAGACACTCTGTTAAATTGGCATAATTTTTGGATGACTTTTGAATCCCTACAGTAAGAGTGTCGGTCGAGTTTGTGCAGGACAAACTCGGCCGAATATATTGCTGACTGCAATATAGCAGTGCACTGTTCGATTTTTAATTATTTATTGGTAACTCCAAATGATCTCAAATTTTAACTGAAGCTTTATAGAATAATTATAAACAACGTGCTAAATTACCATAATATTTGGAGAATGTTTGATCTCTGAAATAAACGAATTTGATTATAATATCCAAATCCCTAAATGCTTAGTATGTGAATTCCAAATCCTGAATGTGTCCGTTTGATTTAAGTTGTTGCAAATTGATATGTTATGGATTCCTTCTCTGTTTGAATGATTCCTAAATGGTAGATTCATATCAGGGATGTATACACCACTTCCTAATGAGAACGTTTTTCAGATTAATATCAAATGATGTAATTAGGGTTAACCTAATTGTGACATCACTAGAGTTTCAACCTTATTGAAAAGGACTAGTAATCCTATAATTGGTTAGGATGTATCTCATGGGTTATCTTAATTGAATTTTATTCTTGATAAATGATATCTCGGTAAATGATATGGAAAACCTAAATTTAGTTAAATTTCCATGGTTTCATGTCTATATTGATTGCATACGATTTGTTGGAAACAATCTTTATTTAGTGAATGCTTATATCCTATGAAATCCTATCTTACGCCCTAATCTCATGATTTGAGGAAATTGTGAGATCGGGGTGTAACATCTTGGTATCAGAGCTTAGGGTGAGTTGTCAAGGACCATTAAGTTAGTAAGTTAGAGTCCTAAGTGTGGCAGATAGGAGATGTTTGATGTTAGCTTTGGGGATTTGAGTATTTGGATATCCTGGCCCGATATCTGAGTACTTGGATCAGCCAGTACAAGCTACTCTGTCTATTCTCTTACGTATACCCTGGCCAGGTATACAGTGGAAGAATGGGCTAGAGAGGAACCCTAGAAATGTTAGGGTTAGAAAACGAGAAAAGAAACAAGAACTAAGAGCATAAATGTAAAAGGAGATAGAACTTACATTTCATAATGTTGTTTTTGTTGGAAATGTATAGAAATGCTCTTATATGTTTGAATTGAAATATTCAATACTTTGAAATATGGGTCTTTAATATCTGTTGTACACTATGCAATTGTAGCATTTATTGATTTCATTCTTTGTAACAAGTAGACTAGAATTGACCTTTGAATGAGCTTTTGTTTCTATAGTTTTGCCCGCTGATTCGAGTGAAATTGACACCAGGAGGTCTGTTTAGGTTTTCAGTCTGTGAGCGGTTCGGCCGAGTTCGTGTTTTGGTCGGCCGAGTTCCTTGTTTAGGATTTCAAACAGCGTTTTGGTCGGCCGAGTTTGGTCTTGAATCAGCCGAGTTTCTTTGTAGGTAAACAAGTAGTGTTTCGATCGGCCGAGTTCCCCAGAGGATCGGCCGAGTTTTCTGCTGATCGGCCGAAGTTGGTCGGCCGAGTTTCAAAATCTGGAAGGTGATCGGCCGAGTTCCAAAGTGATCGGCCGAGTTTCTGAGCTGTGAGTGGCAGTTCAGGAAGAATGTAATTCTTGTAGTTCTTGGCTTCAGGACTTCAGGTTTGGCCTGGTCCGGTTGGCAGGATGCGTTACTAGGATCTAATGAATCCTATCAATAGTATAATAAGAATAGAATTTGAATAATTAGACCCACCTCAGAGTAAGAATGTACATACAGTAAGATGTTGAAACATATGGGCAAGATCAGAACAACTAAGAATTAGTTGAAACTGATATCTGAAGTTTAACTTTGGGGTCTCAAATGTGAAACCCTTAATTGGGAATAATAGAACATGATATGAAGCTCATAATCAGTTTATTGGTTAATTTTGCATGAACTATACATATGAAATATAGAAAAGATATGTGAAATGTATGTATGTATGGTTCAAGATAACAAGAATCAATCATGATGAATGAATCATATAATAGAGTACAATGCTTTTATGAACTCTAAAGCAAAGGCTAAGTAGAAGAATAGAGTTGAGCTTTCAATAGGTCCATAGAAGTAAAGAGTCTTCAAAAGGGTAAAAGTAAAGAGAATCGTAGGAACATGTAATTCATAAGACTAGAACAACAAACTAGTTTCTAAGCAAAGAACATAGGTGTAGTTTAACGAATGAATAAGTCATACAAAGGTAGACTGTATTCAGGAGAGAAAAACTTGATTGAAAGAGAAACTATGTTTGACCCATGCATGATCCACTTGATTTAAAAATGAAGAATATGTAATGTATTCAATATGGGGAAAAAACTAATAGAAGGACTATTAATTTAGAACGTTAACTTCGCAATAGTATAAAGATAAAGGAGGAAATATGTGCAACATGGTATACATGACCATACATATGAATAAGCAACATGGTCATAAGAGAAAAATTTAAAATTTAAAAGATGACGGGTTAAAGAGTAGTATATGGTAAGAGGACTATGAAATGTAAGATAGGGTTTGAAACATGATGGAGAAGTTATAAAATAAAGAGGTTGTGAGATTCAAGCAAGTGCTAATTAATCAAATATCTCTGTTGATAACTAAGTAAATCTACATACGAGAATGTATTAAGGGAATGTTTGAATACAAGTATTCCAAGTCTTAAAATCATCTTCTCTTTCATATATTCCTTAATGAGAGCAAGATGGGAATGAAATGATAAGAGAAAATGTATCATATATGATGCATAACTACCTTGGTGGGGTCATCTAGTGAATGTAATAGTGACATAGAATATGATGAAGTGCGATAAGAAATAAAATTCTTGTGTGATAGCAAGAATGATGAATAATCTATTCCTATCTTAAATGCTTCAATGTTAATGATGTTTATTGTATATAATCATGTGAAAAGGATAGGTAGCAAAAAGTAAAGAAGTAATGAATGAGCAGAGAGATATGGGAAAACACTAGCTTTGTGTAATATGTGAATTTGTTTTTACATGTATGATTTGTTGAAGGCATATTAAGGTATGAAAGTTGGTTCTACATATGATTTCAGGGTATTTGTGTAAGCTATATGTTAAATTAAAGGCGTATGATAGTTGTAGTAATTCATACCTGATATGCATCTTACTATTGTGTATTTGTGATATGGTGATACGGTTTGGATGATGTCAGAACACATGGAGGGATATCCTGAATAAGGTAGTTATATCTATTCACTCATATTAATAGAAAGGGATGATAATTAGATTGTTTGAACAAGTAACCCTAATGAGGTGTAGCTTGATATACCTAGCTCTAATATAACTGGGTGATGGTAATTGAATATGATTAATGCTTGAATGACTGATACAATTGTGGATTACCTTATTACTGTTGTTGAAACCCTAAAATGATATAATGCGATGGTTACACTTTGAATTGTGTGTGGGCCCATAACCCACAGGTCCCAGGATCGAGACAGGATAGTATGGAATGAGGTGGTAATGCTTCACCTCATGCATCCATGACCCAATGGGGATGCCAAGAGTAGTATTGTGCAATTGATTGTTGAATCTAGTCTTTTAATTCAAGACTGTTTTGCTATCTGAGCAGCATGTTATTAAAGTTTAAAACAGCATGGTGAACTTGCTTTTGTCACTTAAAGGTGATACAGAACAATAGAACTCTCTGAGCAGCATAAGTGAGATAGTTGTATTAGAGTATCAGAGTTGCGCAGTGAAACCGCAGTGGTTTATCTTTGCATTCTATGTTTGACTGTGGCATAAAGAATTTGCTTGATATCATTGAGAACTATTTGAAATATGTTGTGATTTAGTAAAGAATTAAAAGATCTAATGTTGAAAACTACATTCAGGTATGAAATACAAGAATATGATGACATGGAAGGCTTTAGAAGCTTAGAATAACCTTGAATGTATCTTTCTTGTAGGTTTATGTTTCGAGGACGAAACATTCTAAGGGGGGGGAGAGTTGTTACGACCCCATCTGAGCTTAATTGGTAAACTAGGGTTTACCTAGACAATTGCAAAGAT
Organism: Alisma plantago-aquatica; assembly: GCA_963693085.1. Lineage (NCBI taxonomy): Eukaryota > Viridiplantae > Streptophyta > Magnoliopsida > Alismatales > Alismataceae > Alisma > Alisma plantago-aquatica. The sequence goes on from OY856409.1 coordinate 792,406,018, forward strand.
TAATTGGAATAATCATTCTTGAAATCTAATTAATGACGATAACACAATTAGGATGTTTTAACTATGATAAGAAGTCTAAATATTCTTTTGTCTTGAGAATTAGGGTTTGAGAAACATAAACCCTAATCGGCCCAAAATAGGGTTTTAATGATGCATGAATACAGAATTTGATAAGTAGAATGTCTCACTAAATGATTTTTAGTATTTTATGTGTAACTCTGATTTACTTCAAATTTTGATATGATTTGGATATATAAAATGTGAACAATATTGGAAAATATCAGAATTTTTGAAGAATGCTCTGACCTGTTTGTCGGCCGAGTTTCAAACTCGACCGATCACAATTTCAGAATTTTACAGCAGTGTGGTAATTGAATTTTATCTTTTTATTGGTATATCCAATTGATCTCAAATTTTAACTGTGCCTGAAAAACACAGTTTTAGACACTCTGTTAATAATTTTTGGATGACTTTTGAATCCCTACAGTAAGAGTGTCGGTCGAGTTTGTGCAGGACAAACTCGGCCGAATATATTGCTGACTGCAATATAGCAGTGCACTGTTCGATTTTTAATTATTTATTGGTAACTCCAAATGATCTCAAATTTTAACTGAAGCTTTATAGAACAATTATAAACAACGTTCTAAATTACCATAATTGTTGGAGAATTTTTTATCCTGAAATAAACGAATTTGATTATAATATCCAAATCCCTAAATGTTTAGCATGTGAATTCCAAATCCTGAATGTGTCCGTTTGATTTAAGTTGTTGCAAATTGATATGTTATGGATTCCTTCTCTGTTTGAATGATTCCTAAATGGTAGATTCATATCAGGGACGTATACACCACTTCCTAATGAGAACGTTTTTCAGATTTATATCAAATGATGTAATTAGGGTTAACCTAATTGTGACATCACTAGAGTTTCAACCTTATTGAAAAGGACTAGTAATCCTATAATTGGTTAGGATGTATCTCATGGGTTATCTTAATTGAATTTTATTCTTGATAAATGATATCTCGGTAAATGATATGGAAAACCTAAATTTAGTTAAATTTCCATGGTTTCATGTCTATATTGATTGCATACGATTTGTTGGAAACAATCTTTATTTAGTGAATGCTTATATCCTATGAAATCCTATCTTACGCCCTAATCTCATGATTTGAGGAAATTGTGAGATCGGGGTGTAACAATATTAGACACCTGACATCCATGACATCTTCAAAGTGCTTTTTGTAAGCATTCCTGCCAGCCTTAGGAATGGTGGGAGCGGCTTCACCTGGCTCTGGTGTCTCTGCGATATAGATCTTACTCTCTTGAGTGAGAATGATTGTCAACGTCCTGAACTAGTCGTGGAAGTTATTTCTATTTAGCTTGTTCTTTTCAAGGACCGGTTGCAAAATAAATGTGTCCATGTTTGTCATTTGTTTCTACAATGAAATTTACATTTTTCAAAATGCTTTTAATTTGATTTGAAAATATTGATGAGATTAATTAGGCCTTTAATTAATTATTTCTCCTACAGTTTTATTCAAATTGACAACACTCACTTATTACTTTTATAAAGATTACAGTGTGCAACCTTATAGTGAGTCAAGATCAAAATTATTAAGTTATTACCCAACCAACGCTAGCCCCCATAACTAATTATTAAGGTAGGCAATATTTACCAATTACATCTCAACAATTCTTAGATAGATGGTATGCACAACTCCTTTTCATAGTCCATCTATATGCTTCTAGGCACTTAATCTCATTAAGGCCACCTAGTATTTCGAATTTCTCCTTATATGTAGAAGCACTTAATCTCGAGTTACATTTGAGGGAAGTATAGAGAGGAAAACATAAACTAAATATGGAGAAAGAGAGAGAGAGTCTCGGTATGCAAACTGACTTCAAAAGATATAAACTAAACCATTCAACCATACACACACATCCATAGGGGTATTCACCATTACCACTCATGCATCCACCATCAAAATGATTTTAGGGTGACGCGTATAGATTGCATATATATATCATATCATATATATAAAGGATCTATGAGACATTCCCTAGCGTGTGTGGTATTTAATCAGATATATTCATTAATCATTTTAAATATTCACATCATATGCAATAAAATAAATGATAAAAATAAAATCTGATCATATCTATCAAATCCCAAAATATAGTAAATTGACGTGGGTCGGATACCGTTATAGGGAAATATGGCGTCAGAGATGACAACAGAAATAAAAAAATTTCTAATCATATTCCTCATAACCAGTGGATCACGTCTACAACTATGAATTGGGAAGGAAGGTTGCCAATCATATACATGATCCTAAAGCAAGTCCATCGACTATCCTTGCAGTGATGTGCTTCTTTATCAAGTATCAACCAGAAGGTTGTCGAAGACAGTCTCCAAGTGTAGCACCATGGATGGCAGTTGACGACATCCTCCTGGCATAGTGAAAATGGCTTGCACACCTGTAGGTAGTCCATGTGGACCACTGGGAACTCCTATCGTTCTTTTAGGAGTGACGGGAAGGAGTTGTCCCTTGTGTTGTCAACATCCTAGCTCTGATTTTCTCCCTTTGTCCATCTCTCCCTTTTACGGGTAAGATGTCTCTAACTCTCACGTTACCACAACGTTGAGATGAAGAGTTTGTCATACAAGAGTGTTAAGAGCCTTGGCCACCCCCCCCTTTATATAGGAGTGGATGGGGTAGGGTTTCCACAAACCCTAGGACACGATGGGATGAATTTCATGAAGTTTTGGCTACTTTAGATCACGAGTCGATCAAATGGCACTCTAATTGGTCATCTGGACACTCCAGTCGTTTGATTGGAATATTTCCCTATTCATAAATATATTGACTCTCAATGTGATGATTAATGCATGTCATTACGTCAACATCAACCCTTGATCCAGTGTTATCAATCATCCAGTCAGTCGACTGGGTTATCAATCAGCCGACTCACATTCCCAGTTGGTTGACTCACATCCCCAATCAGCCAAATGTTAGCCAATGGTATTTAAGTTGTTATCTAAATACTTTAGTAATCAAATTAAACCTTATCAATGGGCAAACTCCTATTCCAAGTGAGCCATATGTGTGTGACTCTTTAGGTCTCAAATTATGTTGGTAGTGAATGTCCATAACCAGATTATGACATCACAAATAATGAGTGTTATCTAGCAACACACCATTGCTACCCAGTAACTGGAAATTTGGAGAACAACTTCAACCTACAAACCATGATTAGTGTTACTGTGACCATTTGGTTTCTTTGTTTCTGATATCCTGATTGAATAGGAGAAATGGAATCATCATCCTCTTAATATTCAATCCATGTTCCTTGAACCAGAGCAAACTATTTGAGATGCATGTGAGTTCACATATCATATATTGAGTCACACGAGTATAGTCATACATTTCTCAATCTCACTTATCAAGTGGATAGGATATCAACTCTCGTAGGAGGGACAAATGCCTTCTACATCACTCACATTCTATCCCCATGTGTCACAACCTACCCGACACCACATGTATGGTAACCCTTCTTAAAGGTCAAGGTGGATGGTGTCAAAGTACATAGAACAACATGTGATGAGTGTAGTGAATTCAGGTTTAAGAACCAAAATCACCACTATCACTTTGAGAGATGATTGTGACTACCATTTCATAGTCTCCATGTATCACTCTCAAGGTGGGTATCTGTGGTACACTGTTCTCTAACAAGAACATATGTGTTTTACTTGATGTCCCATATCATGACTAATGAGAATCTATCATCAGTCAACACACATTCTAGTCTTATGTATCATTTTCATCTATTTTGCTTCAACATTAATATCCAACTAGGGACATAACAAGAATATACTCTTATCATAGATATGATCTCATTGTCCAGGTCCTTAATTTGAAGACATATGTCATCAAGTAGCATCATTTGTTAGACATACACCATGTTTGTGTCATCGTATCATGATTGTGACAAACATAATATATGTAATTACCTTTATTATTATCAAATCAAGATGTGATGCCCCATTACAATCATCATATGATTGGCTCTTTGGGCATAACTACGAACTATATATATACATATATATACAAGTATATATTTATGTATATATACATATATATAAGAAAATGATATTATGAAATGACAAATCCAAGTTCAAATAAATTTTGGAAGGATAAAACTTGATCGATGAGCCCTTCATAAAGATAATTGATGTGGTGAATATCATAGATGAACAATAATCAAGTGGATTTTTAGATATTAATTTCTCGATTTACTATGTGCCTTTCTTTGTACTCAACGTGACTTATTCATTGAATAAATAATAAGATCTTTGGTGACTCTCTACATGGAGAAATAAGGAATAATGGTGTTACTTTAGGTATATTAGTTACACATTGAATAAAATCTAAGTAGTAATGATATCTTGCTAAATTTATTAGTATTGTTGCCTTTGTTGACCACCTAAAAGATTTTTGGAGAAATAAAATAAACTTAAATAATTGTAGAGACAAATTAGCAATAATGGGCTTGAGTAGGACTTGTGGAAGAAACATAGAAATCAATTTCAAGGAAAATGTCTTTTCAAGAAAATTTTGGTAATGAATTTATTTGAGTGGTAGAATGAATATATTTTGGTCTCTTTTTTGGGTCAATAAGAGATTTCTTAGGTATAAAACTATGCCTAAACTTCCTTTGCATTTTGAGCTTTGATTTAAGAGATATTAGTTTTTGACAACATTGGGTAATGTCTGTGATGAATATTAATTAAATATGTATTGTAAGACTCATTTTTAGTCAAGGGTCACATATACGGATATTAAAGGCATGCTTAAGATTCTTTGTTTATAGAAAATGATTTATAACTTTGACTTTGAAATATAATAAAGTAATTACTTGAAAAGATATTTATTCAAGATGTGTGGACCAAGTTAAAATGTTGTCCATGTATCACATAGATTAAATAAGGAATTTTTTTTATTATAGAAATTATTTTTGACTTGCCTATCAAAATGGATTGTGTCTATTTAGCTCTTTGTATTTTAATCCTTAATTTGATAAACAAAATAGGCGGTGAAGAAATCATATAAGAAATTAAAACAAATTAGAGGAGTTTATGTTTCTGCATATAAAATCAGGAATGGATTCTCACATATTTGCTTTAAGAGATTTAAATTTGAGAAAACTATCTTTTCAAATAAGCCTAGATGAAATAATTAATGATAAGGTCGAAGAGAGAGTTTTTAGTTTCAAATTTGGTTAAGATAAAGATTACTTGATATGTACACATTTACCAAATTTCTATTGCATCTAGAGTTATGATTCAGAAGTTGAGGTAGTTTGATGATCATATGTATATATGTGGGATTATAATACATTATGAGACTTGGGCACTTTCCTTTTGAGGTTGATCATTATTTTTTAGAAACCATGACATAATAAAAGTGCATCTTGCCTTTTTGTAAATTCCTTAAGTGGCAAGGAAAAAGGAAAGAAGGAAAGAAAGAGTAAGGATATGATAGGTTTAGGGTTTTTGGTAAGGGGGTGCAACGGAATAAAAAAAATGAAATTCTTTCCTAGTCGTCAGATCTATCGTTTCTATAAGTCATTGGAAAATATAAGATATAAGAAAGGATAAAGGTTATACCCTTGCGCACACTAGTTGTTAAACAACTAAACACATATTATGTTAGTGAAAAATATGATCTTATTGATTTAAATCTGGAACAACTACCAAGAAATTTGGATGAATCAATAAGATATCCAGATTGGCCACCAAGCTTTTGCATGGTTGTCTTCTTCTGGAACAACTTATCCAACCATGTGCACATATGACTCAACCTCTACATTTTCCATGTAGATGAGAGAGAATGTGGTACACCACCTTGGTCACAAAGTAGAAGTGGAATAGGGAGTTGTCGACATGATAGTGATCCCAGAACTCCCTTTCCTCTCCTATCTTGGGCAGCAGTCCCTACGGTGACTTCCTATCTCCAAGAAAGAAGTTTGATAGACAACTTGTCTCACAAGTTGTCTCAAGTGTTTTGTCAAACCCTTTGGGGCATGCCCCCTTTATATAGGAGAGTCATTGGATTAGACAATCCTAATTCCAATCTCTTTACTAATCACAATCTCAAAATTAGTTTGATGTTGAAAAACCCAAATTGGGTTCTGATTGCTCGATCGGGTTACCTGATCGGCCGATCATGGTCATGTTGGGAACTCTAATCGCTTGATTGGGTTAGTTGATCGGCCAATCATTATAGTTAAGATCTAAAACTATATTACATTCCAATTTGAGACTTTCACTATTACATTGTGATCACCCAATCAGGTCCCCTAATCATACGATCACATCAGTCTAGTGGAAAACTCAATCAAACAATTGGCAATCAATTGATTCATTGACCCAACCACTTTGATCGGTCAATCAGACATTCTGATCGATCAATCACAGGGTTAAACGTCATATTCGTGTAGAAGAATTCTACTTGTATGTTTAATTGCAAACTTCCATTCCCTTATGCATCCTTATGTGTGTGATTGGGTAGGTTGGTAATTATTTTGGTAGTGATGTCAAAAACAAAACAAGTAAAGGTTAGTGTCTATCCACATATCATTACCACCTAAGTAATAGAAATCAGTTGGATAACAATTACAACATGTAAAGTTACCAACATCACCATGACCATTTAATCCTTTTGTCACAAATATACAGATTGAAACTAAGGCAGGGAATGTCACTGTAAGGACCCTGACCTGCGTTTAGGGTTTACCCTGTTTGTTTTGCTTGATCTTGGTGCTTTGGTGCTTGCTAATCACCTTTAGTGGTGATTAGGGTTTGGTTGTGCTTTTTTGAGAGTTCGAGGGGCTACTTGCAAATAACCCAAGTTTAGGGTTTTGTGGGCAAGTTTGCCATCTTGTGAGATGTTTTCCCTCTTTGCTTCCTCTAGGGTTGAGAGGAAGGCTTGGGCTTGTTGTTTGAGTCCTTTGGGCCTGAGTTGAGCTTGTTTGGGCCTTGGAGTTCCTTGTTTGGGCTTGCTTGAGCCTTGTGTCGCCCAGGGCAGGTGGTGTGTCGCCCAGTTGCTTGGTGTGTCACCCAGTAGCTCTTGTTGTGTCACCCAGATGGCTTGGCTTGGTTGATGGACACATGGTGCACATCTTGGACAAGTGCCTTATGGCTTGCATGAGAGGTGGCTTGAGTTGCTGGACATGTGTCCCTTGGGTGGGCGACACATAGCATGGTTGTACCTTGGTTTCTCCTCCCCTTCTTCCTATATAGGTAGCTCTTCTCCTTGCCTTAGTCTCCTTTGGTCCTTTGGTCTCCCCTCCACCCTTGGTGCACGATATCCCTCTCTATCTTGCTTGTGTTGGCCGATACACTTCCTTGGAGCTGAAGTGGTGGCCGATACACTTCCTTGGAGCTGAAGTGGTGGCCGATACACTTCCTTGGAGCTGAAGTGGTGGCCGATACACCTTCCTGGAGCAGCCTGGTGGACGATAGCTTTGGACCTTGGAGTGCTTTGGAGCTTTGGTGGCCGACAACCTTGGATCTCAAAGTGCATCTTCTTCCTTGGAGCTTAAGGCGGGTTGCATAGTTTCTAACCCTAACTCTCTTACCTCTAGCTTTAACCTTGTTACATGTGAGTAGACTAGCTTAGTTCCTTTCTTGTGCACCTTGCTTATATACCTTAGTGGCCGATATCCCTCTCTTGGGTTTAGGGTTCCTTGTATACCTTGCTTTTTAGGGTCTGTGCTCCCTTGTGTTGGAGGTTGAAGGTGACCTAGGGTTGGGCGATATCCCTTCCTTGTGGGTGTGTTGGGCGACACCCTTGTCCTTGAGTTGAACGATATCAGTGTTCTTGGTGTTGGGCAACACCCTTCCTCTTGGGTTGGACGATAGGTTGACCTAGTATGGATGTTGGCCGACATGGTGACCATGTTGGGCGATATGGTTCCTTGGGTTGAGCAACACCTTTGTTTTTGAGTTGGACGACATGGTGTTCCCCTTGGTGGACGATATGGTAGCTGGTGTTGAGCGACATGATGAGTCCTTTAGGTTGGCCGATACCCTTGCCCTTGAGTTGGGTGATAGGGTGAGCTAGAGTTTGTTGGCCGATATGGTGAGTACCCTTGGAGATGGGTGATACTCTCTCTCTCTCTCTTGTTGGGCGACATGGTCTGATGGTGTTGGGCGACATGGATGTCCTTGAGTTGGACGATAGAATGGGTGCTCTTGTGTTGAGTTATCTCCTTGTCCATGTGGTGGACGATAGGGCCAAGTAGTGCCATGATGGACGATAGGCTATGTGCCATGATGGCCGATACCATGTTGGGCGACATGCCTTGGGCCATGATGGCCGATAGGGTTAGTGTGGTGGCCGATACCCATGTTGGGTGATAGGTTTCAGATGAGGGTTGTGAGGCTATAGTGAGGGTATGAGTTTCTTTGGTGACGGTCCCTTATGTGATAGAAGTGGATGTTTATACATTAACCAATAAAACAATGGTGGTGTTTGTGATATCATCAATATGTAATATGTTGCCTTGCAAATAATAAGGATGCTAATGGTAGTAATGTATATGATGATAGCCCTCATGTAATAGATGCATGATGTGACCCGTTATGCTTAATTATTAACGATAATGAGAATGATGATAGTTGCACTAGTAGGTTGTTTTATGATAATAATGTTGGTAATAATGATGCTAAGTGACAGTTACATTAAAGGTTGCTTCATGATAAAGATGACAATAGTTGATGACATAGTAATGACCTTGTTAATAATAGTGTTGGTTCTGTAAACACAACATGATCTCTATATACCCTGATTGTTTGTACAATCTCGATATAAGGGTAAGTATCAGTATGGTTGTTTAATGATGTACTTAACATACTTGATTACCAAATAACTGTCATATTGATAAGTAGATTATCTTGAATGATATTTCATGATAGTGAGCATATTCCTTACGTTGAATCTACAATTATTGCATACCTTAACCTTGCAGGTGATGACTTAGCCATGAAAGGGCTATGTGACATATGTAATGAGTAACATTACTTTGATAATTGCTCTATAAGATTATGTATGTGATGTGTTGGTCCCATGATGATGATGTGAGCCTTAAGAGGCAGTAACAATACATGATGAAGGGTTGAGACCCTGTGGTATGTGATGATCCTTGAGATGGATCTGGATGGTTGGCAAGAGGCCAAGTGATAACATGTGATGTTGGATCCTTAAGATGGATCAGGTTGATATGAATAGATCATAATATAATGTTCTTTACTTTCTGTTATATCTTTGCATGTTATACAACTTCGTTGAATCTTGCAATCCATCTAAAAGATACTAATTAAGCACAGTGAAATACATCATGTAGTTTGCCCTGGCCATAGATCCATCATCGTCAGGACTTGGTGATGGTGAAACAGGTTTTTCTACGGGTTAACCTGGAAGCGCATATTGTTGAATATGTGTAGGTTGCTCCTAGACTGAAAATGAGGAGGTAAGAGTGTAACTTCGGTTGCAGACTCAGATATGTGTGTAGAGCATGGTGAACAGGCCCATGGCTCAAGATATGTGATGTATGGAGCATGAATGCGTTCATGGCTCAGAGCACGGTGATCAGGCCCGTGGCTCAGTTTTACTAGCGCCGAGACCTGTACCAAGGCGGGCTAGAGAATGGGTAGCCTATGGAGCTAACCCTATGGCTTAGACCACTTCAGCATGTGACTGCGGTCCTGCTTGTGTTGTACTCATGTACTGACCATGAGGTGGGAGGTCGTGGAGTCCGGCTCTTCCATTGACCTTGTATGGCACCGTCTTGGGTTTCGTAACCGAAGGTTGGATTTGAACGGTACGGTTCAAATCCTCAGGGCATAATAAAATGTAATACAACCGTTTAGTATTTACTAGTCATATCAAATACGAAACATTGGTTGAGGCCTTGTTTGTGTAATATTCCGTTATACCTTGCAGGTCATGTGGTAATCTACCTTATCTTGATAATCAGGTTATATGGCATTATACCATGTTCTAATAATCCTGTTACATGTTGATGTATCTCATCTTGATAGTCATGTTCCTTTGAAAGACATCTGGTTTTACGCTTTAGTACAGCTGGTATGCTTGCCGGTAAGAATGATCTTGCTATATATATATATATAACTGCTTCTGATATATCTGTTCATGTTATAATTGTTGTTATAGTTTCTCTTGTTGAGGTTCTGTAGTTGCGGTGGGGAGCTATGTTTCTCACTGGGACAATTGTTCAATTGTCTCACTCCGCTGGTTTACACCCTTTTTAAGTGGTCGAGGTAGATGTGGTCGTGGTTGTGGTGTTGCGGACGAGCAGCTTGAGGAGAAGTAGAAGGCAAGCGATGGACATGCTGCTGTTTTGGATGTTTTGTAGTAGAGTCTAGAGTCATCCCTGTACTCTCAGGTCCTTGGCAGTGTTTTGACGATGTTTCACGAAGATCGTTCGATGATATCTGTATATCCTGCTGTTGGCCGGATGTGGGCCTTTATGTATATATATGAACAGGTGGTGAACTCATGTGATGGATGGACAGCTGTTCCTGAGCTGTGGACACGTGTCAGATCTTGTGTATGTACATAATTATATGACATGTTTCTGTGCAGGATGAGGACTGGAAAGTAATAGTTTCACAGTTTATCAGTTTTCCGCAATCGGTTTTAATTAACCCGTGTTTTTGATAATCTGTGGTTATGGTGTTTTCCGCACGTTTTCGTGTAACACCTCGTTATCTGTGTGATAATGGGATGTGTTGCCACAAAGCTTGGTATCAGAGCTTTAGGTTCGCTGAGTCTACAGGGATCTAGGACTAGGTTGAGTCTGTTCTTATGAGTTCTCCAGGTTATCTTACAAAAATCTTCTGCCCTAAGAAGAAGAAAAGCCAAGATGTCTGGAAGCCACGAAGAACATGCTCCTGAGCATAGTGATGCTGCATCGGTTGATGGAGCAGATGGACGGGCACATGAAGATCGGGTGCCTGAGGTCCCCCAACCAGACCCAGCCATACTTGAACACCCTGCCTACCAACAGCTTATGGGGCAGTTAATGGCTACAATGAATCTCATGGTTGAGCGATTACCAGTGCCTCCTCTGCGAGCACAGGTTCCCCATGGAGAAGCATCGAGTATTGGGAAGACCTTTGAGCGGCTTCGCCGAGTCGGAGCTTCGGATTATGCTGGAACGGCTGATCCAGCGGATGCAGATCTGTGGCTGACGAGTCTTGAAAAGGCTTTCCGGATCCTCGACATCCCCGAAGCAGACAAAGTAAAGCATGATGTCTACCTTTTGAAGGGTAGTGCTGGTCACTGGTGGACCATTGAGGAAGAGAAGCGGCCTGGTGAGGTGATCTGTTGGGAAGTGTTTCGACGCGAGTTCGTCACCAGATACTTTCCGAAGACGTACCTGGATGAGAAGATCAGTCAGTTTGAGAGGTTGCGGCAAGGAACGATGAACATCATCGACTATGAAGCTAAGTTTATGGATCTGTTGAGGTTTTATCCTCACATGGCGGCGACATATGATGAACGGATCAGACGTTTCGAGAAGGGTTTGAGTACTGAGTTGACAACCCCTGTGTCTGTGCTGGAAAACCGAGAGCGGTTTGCTATGTTTGTGGAATCAGTTCGACGGATCGAGAGGACAGTAAGGGAGAAAAGAGAGTCAGTGTCTCTTAAAAGACCTGCTCAGTTTCAAGGACGAAGGTTTTGTGGCTTCAAGAAACCCAGGTTTTCAGCACCGTCAGTGATGAGAAGTGCTGGTGTACCATCTCAGTGGTCTCCGAGTAAGGGAAAAGGTTATGTTTCTTCACCATCTAAGGCGCACAGCTCAGCTTCGGTGGCAGTGACAGGGCCATCTAGGCCACGAGTTGACAATAGAGCATGTCATCTCTGTGGACAAGTCGGGCATTGGAAGTTCAATTGCCCGAATAGAGATGTTGAAGTGATGCAGCAACCGAGGCAGAGTTTCCAGAAGTCTGAGAGACCACAACCCAGTGGTAGCAGAGGACGAGGACGCGGTCAAGCATCTCAAGCTGGATCGTCTGCTCAAGGGAGCAGAGGTCGTGGACAGCAAGCAACGGCTCGATTCTATGCCATGAATCAGCCGGAGGCGATAGTCAACCCGCGAGTGGTGACAGGTCAGATGGAGTTATTTCATTCTGATATGTCTTCTTCTTGCTTTATATCTGTTCTGGTTGACCCGGGTGCGACACACTCTTTTATCGCCTATAGTATGCTTGAAAACTGTCAGCTACCTGTTAGTTGTAAGAAGGATAGCTTGTTGTTAGAAACCCCTCTTGATGGTTCCTCTTTGCTTCGAGAAGAGTGTCCATCTTGTGTTTTGTCTTTTTCGGGACACAACATTCAGGTGGATCTCATACCACTTGATATGCATGGTTTCGATGTTATCCTTGGGATGGATACCTTAGAGAAGTATAAGGTTGTCTTGGACTGTGGTTCCAAGCAGGCGGTGTTTGATGTTGCTGGAGAGAAGTGGATCTTCCAGGGAGATAGGAAGATTCTTCCGACGTGTCTGGTGTCAGCTATGGTGGCAGATAGGTTGTTGCGACAAGGATGTGAGGCGTTCTTAGCTCACGTTGTGGATACCGTTGTGGATACCAAGGCGAAAGGCCTTAACCTTGAAGAAGTGTCAGTGGTCCGAGAGTTTGCAGATGTGTTTCCCGAGGAGTTTCCTGGTGTTCCTCCACCCCGAGAGATCGATTTTGAGATCAATCTGGTTCCGGGAACGCAGCCGATTGCACATACACCTTATAGTATGGCTCCAGCAGAGATGGTAGAGTTGAAGAAGCAGTTACAAGAGTTGTTGGAGAAAGGTTTCATCAGACCGAGCACGTCACCTTGGGGTGCTCCCGTGTTGTTCGTTAAGAAGAAGGATGGTTCGATGCGGTTGTGTATAGACTACCGACAGTTGAACAAGGTCACGATCAAGAATAAGTACCCGTTGCCGAGGATAGATGACCTGTTCGATCAGTTGCGTTGTGCTACAGTGTTTTCGAAGATCGATCTACGGTCTGGATATCATCAGTTGAGGATAAATGTGGATGACATACCAAAGTCAGCCTTTAGGACGAGGTATGGTCATTTTGAGTTTGTGGTTATGCCGTTTGGATTAACCAATGCACCTGCTGCTTTCATGGACCTGATGAACAGAGTGTTTCGTCCGTTCTTAGATCAGTTTGTTGTAGTTTTTATAGACGACATCTTGATCTATAGTCGGAACCGGCTAGAGAATGAGCAACATCTTCGTCAAGCGTTGACTCTCCTTCGTCAACATCAGTTGTATGCTAAGTTTAGTAAGTGTGAGTTCTGGTTGGATGAAGTGACTTTCTTAGGTCATGTGATATCTGCTGAAGGAGTCAAAGTAGATCCGAAGAAAGTGGAATCCGTTGCGGATTGGGAACAGCCGAAGACGCCGACGGAAGTTCGTAGTTTCCTTGGCCTAGCAGGATACTACCGGAGGTTTATCAAGGACTTCAGTTCGATAGCTCTACCGATGACGAAGTTGACCAGGAAGGATGTACCTTTTGTTTGGAATGATCGATGTCAGCAAGCTTTCCAAAGTTTGAAGGAAAAGCTAACCAGTGCTCCAGTGTTGATCTTGCCAGAATCTGGAAAAGGCTATGTTGTTTTCTGTAATGCGTCCAAGAAAGGTTTGGGTTGTGTGCTGATGTAGGAAGATCATGTGGTTTCTTTTGCTTCGCGACAGCTTAAGAAACACGAGGAGAACTATCCGACCCATGACTTGGAGCTGGCAGCAGTGGTTCATGCGTTAAAGATTTGGAGACACTATCTTTATGGGGAATTGTGTTAGATCTTTACAGATCACAAGAATCTGAAGTACATCTTCTCACAGCAAGAGTTGAACATGCGACAACGTCGGTGGATGGAGTTGATCAATGATTATGATTGCACTATCGAGTATCATCCTGGTAAGGTGAATGTGGTAGCAGACGCGCTTAGCAGAAAGTCTTCTACTCCCAAGAAGGCACAGCTGAGTTCTTTGGTATGCCATAGGCGGGACATGTTAGTCTCCTTACGACAGATGAACGTACAGATGGAGGTTTCCTCGTTAGCTGGACTTTTAGCATAGATGCAAATCAAGCCCACGTTGAGACAGTAGATCAAGGATGCACAACAAACGGATGATACAGTACAGCTAATCAGATCAGAGTTTGGCAGCGAAAAGCGTGATGGGTTCCATGAGTCCGAGGATGGAGTGGTTTGCTATCATAATAGGATGGTGGTTCCAGATGCTGATAATCTGAGGAAGTTGGTGCTCGAGGAAGCACACACGTCGATGTATGCTATGCATCCAGGCGTCACCAAGATGTACCATAGCCTGAAGGACTTGTATTGGTGGCCCGGCCTGAAGAAAGATGTAGCTGAGTTTGTGGCAAGGTGTGCGGTGTGTCAGCAAGTCAAGGCTGAGCATCAAAAGCCGGCAGGTACATTGCAACCTTTGCCTATACCACAGTGGAAATGGGATCATATAACCATGGATTTCGTAGTTGGTCTACCCAGGACAACTAAGAATCATGATTCCATTTGGGTGATAGTGGACAGATTAACGAAGTCTGCCCATTTCATACCTGTGAAGACCACGTATACAGCTGAAAAGCTCGCTCGAGTATATGTGGATGAGATAGTTCGTTTTCATGGTGTGCCAGCAACAATAGTTTCTGATAGAGGTCCTCAGTTTACAAGTCATTTTTGGGAACAGTTGCACAGGGCGATGGGAACGCAGTTGAAGTTTAGTACCGCTTTCCACCCGCAGACAGATGGACAGTCTGAGAGGACTATTCAGACTTTGGAGGATCTTCTTCATGCTTGTGTTTTGCAGTTCCTAGGCAGTTGGGACGTACATCTCAGTTTGATAGAGTTTGCCTACAACAATAGCTATCAGCGGAGCATTGACATGGCTCCCTATGAGGCTTTGTATGGGAGGAAGTGCAGATCTCCTTTGTGTTGGTATGAATCAGGTGAATATCAGCTGTTGGGCCCTGAGTTAGTACAGCAAACAACAGAGAAGATCAAGGTGATACAACAACAGTTGAAAGCGGCACAAGACAGGCAGAAGTATTATGCAGACAATCGCTGACGACCCTTGGAGTTCCAGGTGGGAGACAAGGTGTATCTTAAAGTCTCTCCGTGGAAAGGTGTGCTGAGGTTTGGACGGAAAGGTAAGTTAGCTCCCAGATATATGGGGCCTTACTCAGTCATAGCACGTGTTGGCAAGGTGGCTTACGAGTTAGAGTTGCCTCCAGAGTTGCACAGGTTACATCCAGTGTTCCATGTCAGTATGCTGAAGAAAAGTCATCCGGATACAGGGACAGTGATACAACCAGTTGAAGTTGAGCTTGACAAAGATGTGACTTATGAAGAGGGTCCTATGATGATCCTTGACAGAAGAGTCAAGAAGTTGAAGAGAAAGGATCTGGTTCTTGTGAAGGTCCTTTGGCATCACCGTGGCATTGAGGAAGCCACGTGGGAGCTTGAGGAAGAGATGAGGAGGAAGTATCCCTCACTTTTCTCTTCGGATTTCGGGGACGAAATCCTTTTGTAGAGGTTTATGGCTGTAAGGACCCTGACCTGCGTTTAGGGTTTACCCTGCTTGTTTTGCTTGATCTTGGTGCTTGCTAATCACCTTTAGTGGTGATTAGGGTTTGGTTGTGCTTTGTTGAGAGTTCGAGGGGCTACTTGCAAATAACCCAAGTTTAGGGTTTTGTGGGCAAGTTTGCCATCTTGTGAGATGTTTTCCCTCTTTGCTTCCTCTAGGGTTGAGAGGAAGGCTTGGGCTTGTTGTTTGAGTCCTTTGGGCCTGAGTTGAGCTTGTTTGGGCATTGGAGTTCCTTGTTTGGGCTTGCTTGAGCCTTGTGTCGCCCAGGGCAGGTGGTGTGTTGCCCAGTTGCTTGGTGTGTCGCCCAGTAGCTCTTGTTGTGTCGCCCAGATGGCTTGGCTTGGTTGATGGACACATGGTGCATATCTTGGACAAGTGCCTTATGGCTTGCATGAGAGGTGGATTGAGTTGGTGGACATGTGTCCCTTGGGTGGGCGACACATAGCATGGTTGTACCTTGGTTTCTCCTCCCCTTCTTCCTATATAGGTAGCTCTTCTCCTTACCTTAGTCTCCTTTGGTCCTTTGGTCTCCCCTCCACCCTTGGTGCACGATATCCCTCTCCATCTTGCTTGTGTTGGCCGATACACTTCCTTGGAGCTGAAGTGGTGGCCGATACACTTCCTTGGAGCTGAAGTGGTGGCCGATACACTTCCTTGGAGCTGAAGTGGTGGCCGATACACCTTCCTGAAGCAACCTGGTGGACGATAGCTTTGGACCTTGGAGTGCTTTGGAGCTTTGGTGGCCGACAACCTTGGAGCTCAAAGTGCATCTTCTTCCTTGGAGCTTAAGGCGGGTTGCATAGTTTCTAACCCTAAATCTCTTACCTCTGGCTTTAACCTTGTTACATGTGAGTAGACTAGCTTAGTTCCTTTCTTGTGCACCTTGCTTATATACCTTAGTGGCCGATATCCCTCTCTTGGGTTTAGGGTTCCTTGTATACCTTGCTTTTTAGGGTCTGTGCTCCCTTGTGTTGGAGGTTGAAGGTGACCTAGGGTTGGGCGATATCCCTTCCTTGTGGGTGTGTTGGGCGACACCCTTGTCCTTGAGTTGAACGATATCAGTGTTCTTGGTGTTGGGCAACACCCTTCCTCTTGGGTTGGACGATAGGTTGACCTAGTATGGATGTTGGCCGACATGGTGACCATGTTGGGCGATATGGTTCCTTGGGTTGAGCAACACCTTTGTTTTTGAGTTGGACGGCATGGTGTTCCCCTTGGTGGACGATATGGTAGCTGGTGTTGGGCGACATGATGAGTCCTTTAGGTTGGCCGATACCCTTGCCCTTGAGTTGGCCGATATGGTGAGTACCCTTGGAGATGGGCGATACTCTCTCTCTCTCTCTCTCTCTATCTCTCATTCTCTCTCTCTCTCTCTCTTGTTGGGCGACATGGTCTGATGGTGTTGGGCGACATGGATGTCCTTGAGTTGGACGATAGAATGGGTGCTCTTGTGTTGAGTTATCTCCTTGTCCATGTGGTGGACGATAGGGCCAAGTAGTGCCATGATGGACGATAGGCTATGTGCCCTGATGGCCGATACCATGTTGGGCGACATGCCTTGGGCCATGATGGCCGATAGGGTTAGTGTGGTGGCCGATACCCATGTTGGGTGATAGGTTTCAGATGAGGGTTGTGAGGCTATAGTGAGGGTATGAGTTTCTTTGGTGACGGTCCCTTATGTGATAGAAGTGGATGTTTATACATTAACCAATAAAACGATGGTGGTGTTTGTGATATCATCAATATGTAATATGTTGCCTTGCAAATAATAAGGATGCTAATGGTAGTAATGTATATGATGATAGCCCTCATGTAATAGATGCATGATGTGACCCGTTATGCTTAATTATTAACGATAATGAGAATGATGATAGTTGCACTAGTAGGTTGTTTTATGATAATAATGTTGGTAATAATGATGCTAAGTGACAGTTACATTAAAGGTTGCTTCATGATAAAGATGACAATAGTTGATGACATAGTAATGACCTTGTTAATAATAGTGTTGGTTCTATAAACACAACATGATCTCTATATACCCTGATTGTTTGTACAATCTCGATATAAGGGTAAATATCAATATGGTTGTTTAATGATGTACTTAACATACTTGATTACCAAATAACTGTCATATTGATAAGTAGATTATCTTGAATGATATTTCATGATAGTGAGCATATTCCTTACATCGAATCTACAATTATTGCATACCTTAACCTTACAGGTGATGACTTAGCCATGAAAGGGCTATGTGACATATGTAATGAGTAACATTACTTTGATAATTGCTCTATAAGATTATGTATGTGATGTGTTGGTCCCATGATGATGATGTGAGCCTTAAGAGGTAGTAACAATACATGATGAAGGGTTGAGACCCTGTGGTATGTGATGATCCTTGAGATGGATCTGGATGGTT
Organism: Alisma plantago-aquatica; assembly: GCA_963693085.1. Lineage (NCBI taxonomy): Eukaryota > Viridiplantae > Streptophyta > Magnoliopsida > Alismatales > Alismataceae > Alisma > Alisma plantago-aquatica. The sequence continues at coordinate 792,424,136 of OY856409.1, forward strand.
GGCAAGAGGCCAAGTGATAACATGTGATGTTGGATCCTTAAGATGGATCAGGTTGATATGAATAGATCATAATATAATGTTCTTTACTTTCTGTTATATCTTTGCATGTTATACAACTTGGTTGAATCTTGCAATCCATCTAAAAGATACTAGTTAATCACAGTGAAATACATCATGTAGTTTGCCCTGGCCATAGATCCATCATCGTCAGGACTTGGTGATGGTGAAACAGGTTTTTCTACGGGTTAACCTGGAAGCGCATATTGTTGAATATGTGTAGGTTGCTCCTAGCCTGAAAATGAGGAGGTAAGAGTGTAACTTCGGTTGCAGACTCAGATATGTGTGTAGAGCATGGTGAACAGGCCCATGGCTCAGGATATGTGATGTATGGAGCATGAATGCGTTCATGGCTCAGAGCACGGTGATCAGGCCCGTGGCTCAGTTTTACTAGCGGCGAGACCTGTACCAAGGCGGGCTAGAGAATGGGTAGCCTATGGAGCTAACCCTGTGGCTTAGACCACTTCAGCATGTGATTGCGGTCCTGCTTGTGTTGTACTCATGTACAGACCATGAGGTGGGAGGTCATGGAGTCCGGCTCTTCCATTGACCTTGTATGGCACTGTCTTGGGTTTCGTAACCGAAGGTTGGATTTGAACGGTATGGTTCAAATCCTCAGGGCATAATAAAATGTAATACAGCCGTTTAGTATTTACTAGTCATATCAAATACGAAACATTGGTTGAGGCCTTGTTTGTGTAATATTCCGTTATACCTTGCAGGTCATGTGGTAATCTACCTTATCTTGATAATCAGGTTATATGGCATTATACCCTGTTCTAATAATCCTGTTACATGTTGATGTATCTCATCTTGATAGTCATGTTCCTTTGAAAGACATCTGGTTTTACGCTTTAGTACAGCTGGTATGCTTGCCGGTAAGAATGATCTTGCTATATATATATATATAACTGCTTCTGATATATCTGCTCATGTTATAATTGCTGTTATAGTTTCTCTTGCTGAGGTTCTGTAGTTGCGGTGGGGATCTATGTTTCCCGCTGGGACAATTGTTCAATTGTCTCACTCCGCTGGTTTACACTCTTTTTAGGTGGTCGAGGTAGACGTGGTCGTGGTTGTGGTGTTGCGGACGAGCAGCTTGAGGAGCAGTAGAAGGCAAGCGATGGACATGCTGCTTTTTTGGATGTTTTGTAGTAGAGTCTAGAGTCATCCCTGTACTCTCAGGTCCTTGGCAGTGTTTTGACGATGTTTCACAAAGATCGTTCGATGATATCTGTATATCCTGCTGTTGGCCGGATGTGGGCCTTTATGTATATATATGAACAGGTGGTGAACTCATGTGATGGATGGACAGCTGTTCCTGAGTTGTGGACACGTGTCAGATCTTGTGTATGTACATAATTATATGACATGTTTTTGTGCAGGATGAGGACTGGAAAGTAATAGTTTCACAGTTTATCAGTTTTCCGCAATCGGTTTTAATTAACCCGTGTTTTTGATAATCTGTGGTTATGGTGTTTTCCACACGTTTTCGCGTAACACCTCGTTATCTGTGTGATAATGGGATGTGTTGCCACAGTCACCCTCCTTAACATTCAATCTATGTTCCTTGAATAAGAGTAGACTATTAGAGATATTTTGAGCTCAATATCATATGTTGACTCATATGAGAATAGGCATGCATGTCATAGTCTTGCTTGTCAAGTGTTAGGGATATCACTCCCAAAGGAGGGACAAGTTCCACCTACATCACTCATAGAATTCCTCATGTGTCACAGTATACCCAAACACCACCTTTACACTAACTCATATTTTATAGCATGTTGGGCTAGTGTCAAAGTAAACAGAACAACATGTATTACTATAGTGACTTCAGGGCTAAGGATCACAATGACCAATGTCACATTAAGATATGACTCTGACATGTCATTACTTTGTTGGATCTAGGGCTCTAGAAGGGGGTGAATAGAGCTTTAAAATTCTCACAAGAATAGTTAAACCTTCAAATTATATCAATTGAAACCAAATGCTTAAGAACAAATTGAAGTCCTATCTAAGCAAGCATAGCAAGGATGAGAGAGATTGAAACATACACTTGGACAAGGTGGTTAGAGTGGTTCCAATCTCCAAACTAGGACACTGTCAATCCACTACCTAGAGAGGTCAACCTCTAGGACTTTGCAACCCATGTATACTTATATTCCATCATAAGAGATACAAGGAGACCATCATACATCCAAGTACTTACCTATTCAAGACAAGAGTCTTTCACCTACACAAGGACTTACCCACCTGATCAAGATGTCATCCTTCACCAAGGACTTACCCACACTTGCATCAAGTTTTTGGCCTTAAAGGAATTACCCACTCTTCTTTAATCTTCCGCCTTGTCCTTCTCCTTCACCTAGAGAAGATCTCACACCTTCTTCAACCTTGAAGAAGAACAACAACTCCTCCTTCACTAAGAGAAGATCACTTCAACCTTTTCTCTTTGAGAAAGGCAATTAGGAAGATGGAAGGAGTGAGAGCTTTACAAGATAACATGGAGGTAGCTCTCTTACAACATGCCTAGCTCACTCATAATCATGAAATTTCTTTGTAAATGAGAGAGAGAGAAAGGGGTTCAAAGGGTTGCAACACACTCAACTATAGCAAGGACTAAGGATAACATTAATGAGCAAACTTGGAATGAACTCCAAGGGGTACTATTTATAGATGGGGGTGTTCCTTGGAGTGTGGGATCACTTAAGAATGAAAAATAGTCATTTTACAACTTATAACGGATTTATTTTCATTTCTAACAACTCTCCAACAGTCAGAATCACTTTTTTTGTATTTTCCGTACAATACGTTCGATCGAGTGTCAATAAAGATAACCCGACCAATCCACTAACCGATAAAGCCAATTTTCAAACTATCGGTCGAGTTTGTCCTAGGAAACTCAACACATGAGTCAAAATCAATTTTGGTTAGTGAGTCACTCGGTCGAGTTCTGTGAGTGTACAACTCGATCGATTGATCCATTTTTAAAAATCCATCACTAATCGATAGAGATTCAAACTCGACTGACAAAGTTGTTGTGACAAAATTTTCAAAATGTTTTTAGAGTGACCAAGCATTGGAATTAAGTGTCCCTAATTTTTTCTCATCTTATTTATAAGTCATATCATCAATACAAGTGATTACAAAATATTCTAAGGTAGTTTGGAGTGATTTTCCAAATTACACACTAGACGGGCTAGGGCTTGTGTAATTTGATCCTTTTCATGTACCTAAATCTTGAAATCAATCTTAAACAAACATATTAGATACATATGAATGGAATGTGTAAGTCATTATCAAAATATAGACAATGTATAACTCTCAAGTCAAAATTCTCTCCCTTTTTGACAATGACGAACCATTCCTCAACAGATTGAATAGGATATGTAAGTTATATCTTAGCGTTGTGAATTGTAAGGGGAGTCATAATTTTAACAATGTGAATTGCTCTCCCTCAATATATGCTCACTCTTACCTACATAGTTAGTCTTTCTACACAAAGCAATATAACATGTATATACTATGTGGTCCTTTAACAATTCACATGATAAAGCATATATTGAACAAGAAAAGGATCACATAGGCAATAAAAGCAATATGGTTTAGCTTCAAAACATTGAACTTCTCTCCCCCTTTTGCCATTATAAAAAAGGAAGGGGGGTAGAAGAGCACAAAAATAGGTCTTCTCCAAGCACAACTAAAACATTCAATCCACAAGATAAACCATGTAACCTCAAAGGACACATAAAACAGAGATAAGAGAGAGACAAGCACTAAGTCATAATCAAAACATGGGAAACATAGCACCAACTCATGAGATATTGTCAACCAAAGAGTAAGTGTACATATGATTAAGATTAAAACACTGAAAGCATGTCCTTAAAACAACTACAAGTCAAAATGATGAAAACAACATGATGATGAAAATAGTACATCTCAGATAATGTGCCCAGATATTTTTAGTACAAAACAGTCTAGAAAGATATATATGATCAACATCTAAAGACTAAAAACTAAAACATCTAAACATCTAGGCTATTTATGTCTACAACATCATCATTAGCATCATCATCATCAAAAGCTTCAGGCTCATAGTCATCATCTCCATCTGATGGCGCAGTAGAGATAGCAGCTTCACCTTCATCACCAGATGCACCAGCAAAGCCATCATCAGAACCATCTGAACCACCCTCGCCATCATCCTCAGATGTCTCATCATCAACAACAGCTTCCTCGTCAACCTGGTTAGGCATCTCCTCATCGACAAAAGGACTGAAACCATGACTGGGCCACATGGCATTCTACTAAGCCCAAGACATGCCAAGGCCATGCAACTCTTAGACTTGAGGAAAAGTACTAGCAGAGGTTCCAAGTCCTACAATCAAGGTAGTTATAGGACCATAAGGGAGAGGTATCACTCCAGGGGTAGATCCACCAATAGCAGAGGGTGTAGCAGTGAAAGCACCAGGTGGAGGGGCTGGTAAAAGTGATTATATGCATAGGATGCATAATCACCTCCTGGGTAGGGTTGGTAGGCTGGGTAAGGATGGACACAGGAAGGGTTCATGGTAGACATGATAGCGAAGAAATCATGATGCATATTCTCCTAAACCTAAAGGTTATACGTCTGTTTATGCATCATAGAACCCATAAGGGTTTCATTTGATACATTAAATGAGGCACAGGCATGTCGGGATGGATGAGGAGGTGGAGGTTCCTAGGTGGAGGTGGAGGCTCCAGGTGTGGTAGAAGAAGGGGTAGGTACACTTTTCTGAATTGTGGTATCATGATAGAGATTCCTTTTATAAAAGGTTTGTAATGAAGGTCATGAAAAAGAGACTTCCCAGTGGTAGATTGAAAATGACCAGAAATCAAGGTTGGGTAGGGTGGGTGGGTACCAGGGGTGTTCTTACCAGAGTCGAAGCAGGTCATGTAAAGGAGAATACATCAAGACCACTTGACTCCGATGTCCTTCAGGATACAAAACATAATCACCGTGGTATTCTTTGCAATTTCAATTTGATTTTTCTTTGGATGAATATTGCAGTTGACTACTAGGGTGAGAATGTGGTTCTTCAGGTCTAAGGCAGAGGAGGGAAGGGTATACTTCTTCCTATAGGGAAACTAAGGCTTCTTCAAGAATTTATGTATGTCAGGGAGAGTGATATCACATCGCTTGTAGAAGGCCTTAGGGTATAGGAGGTAAAAATACTCAGGATAATCCTTCCTCCATGTGTCAGTCACCTTAGTACCAGAGAAAAATATATTCAAGGTATCCTATGAGATTTGGAATTTCTTACCGGCAATCATAGAAGTAAGAATGACTTGAGCATTTAGCAGAGGTACAAGAGTGTCATAATTCCATTGCAAATTTGCATAGAATTTGTGAACATCTGTAGTGCTTGTGATGGAATTGTTATAGCACATGCGTTCAACACTCAGGGCAGACCAGGTGGTGGTCATACAACAACTCGGCAACCTGATCTATAACATTTTGTCTATGCAAGAGAGGCTTGAACAAGACATGAAAAGAGAAAGGGTTCCTAGGAAGGAGCACCTCATACCTATTTAGAGCTTCATTAGAGACAAAGAAGGTATCATTGAATAAGATTTGGTGAGAGTTAAAGGAGGAAGATGGTAGTCCGGAGGGGGTGGCTCTCTTTCTCCAATTAAAATCCATGGAGGTGAGATAATAAGAGAAGAGAGGTCAAAAACGTAGGGAACACCACCAAGAACCAACCAAACACCTATGCTTGATGAGAAAGAGGTCTAGGAAGGTCAAGCAAAGTCAGGCTAGGGCTAGGAAAGGGATGGTCGGGGCTAGGGTTGAGAGCTAGAGGGAACTGGAGAGGGAATTAGTCAATTTTTCTCAGGTTGAGAGGGAGAAAAGTTGGATGAATCACACTTAAGTTTGCTCCAACCCGACCATCGATCAAGTTTTGTGAGATGAAAACTTGTCTGAATGGCTTTTTATAAAAGTCCTTGACAATGGATCAGTCAAGTTGGCAACTCAACTGATGGTTAACCTAAACCATCATTAGAAATTTTAATTGCTAGCCATTTGAGTGTTAATTAAATTTATTTTTATATCCCATTTTGCATTTTAAACATACTTAGGAACATATCACTCATCATTGTTTACTATTTAGCGATAAAACAAGCATTTGCGAAAAATACCCAAAACAAGCAAAAAACAAAGCATAAGAAGATGAAAATTTTAGCACTTTAGCAAGAAAGGGTGATCAAGACATAAGCAAAACATATAGGATAGATGAAAACTAGCTAGAAGACATATCAACATCCAAAGTAGTTATGAGAAGTTTAGATCTAATAAAATTAAATTGCTCTCTAGCTAGAGGTTTGGTGAAAATATCTGCCAACTGATTTTTTGTGTCCACATGTGTGATATAGATGTCCTTGATATAGATGTCCTTTTTGGCAATGTGATCACAAAGAAAATGATGATGATCCTCTATATGCTTGGCTCTACTATGTAATATAGGATTGTAAGATAAATTGATTGTACTAGTATTATCACAATAGATAGGAGAAGCATCAAAATAAATGTTAAAGTCTTGGAACATTTGCTTCATACATAGAACATGGGCACAAAAACTCGTGGCTATAATGTATTCAGCCTTAGTAGTTGATAAAGCATGTGATCTGTTTCTTGGAGAACCAAGACACCAAGCATGGTCCTAGGAGGAAGAAAGTGCCACTAGTGCATTTGTATCAATCAAGCATCCTGTGTAATCATCATCACTATAAGTCGTAAGAGTAAAGTCCTTTGACTTGGGATACCAGTCCAAAATTTTGAGTTTTGGATAAGTACCTTAAAATCCTGTTAACATCTATAAGATGTGATTTCTTGGGATTTTATTGAAAGCGAGCACACAATCCAACACTAAACATTATGTCAGGTCTAGAGGCAGTTAAATAAAGTAAACTTCCAATCATAACTCTATAGATCTTCTCATCCACCTTCTCACCTTCTTCATCTTTATCAAGTTTGGTTGTGTTTGACATGGGGGTGTCCATCGGCTTGGTGTTCTCCATCCTAAAATGTTTAAGTAACTCACTTGTATACTTTCCTTATTTTATGAAGTTCCCATCTTTAGTTTTCTTGAATTGAAAGCTGAGGAAGAATGTAAACTCACCCATAATGCTCATCTAGAACTCATTATGCATGAGATCACTAAACTCATTGCAAATATCAAGATTAGTTATGCCAAAATAATATCATCAACATAAATTTGAATGATAAGAAAATTGTTAGAAGTGTGCTTGAGAAATAAGGTAGAATCCACTTTGCCCATGATATACCCATGATCTAAAAAACGTTCTTTAATTTTTCATACCAAGCTCAAGGTGCTTATTTGAGTCCATAGAGAGATCTTTGCAATAGATAAACATGGTTAGATAAACTATCATGTTCAAAGCTCGAAGGTTGTGCAACATACAATTCCTCTTCAATTGTACCATTCAAAAATGCACTTTTAGCATCCATTTGATAAAGAAGAAAATTCTTATAACTATAAAAAGCAAGCAACATATGAATGGACTCAAGTCTATCTACAAGTGCATATGTATCATCAAAATCTATACCTTCCTGCTGATTATAGCCTTGAGCCACCAACCTTGCTTTGTTTCTTACCACCTTGTCGATTTCATCTATCTTTTTGTGGTAGACCCACTTGGTGCCAATGATATTTCTATTACATGGTCTTGGCACTAGAGTCCAAACTTTGTTCTTCTCAAACTACTCCAATTCTTCTTGCATGTCTAGGATCCATTCATCATCCCCAAGAGCTTCTTTGACGTTCTTTAGCTCGAGTTGTGAGATGAAGGTGGAATTGGCTTGTTCTTTGTTGAAGGCATCCCACATCTTCACTCTTTTAAAGGGGTCACCTAAGATCATCTATTTTGGATAATTCTTTGCAAAGTGGGGATTTGGATCCTTCTTCTCTTCATCTTTCTCTTCTTCTTGAGTGGCCACCTATTTTCCCTTTTGGGTGATGTTGAGTTTTTTAAGATAAGAAACACCTCACCTGCAACATCATCATTTGGAACAATATCTTTAGGAATAGAGGGGTTAGTCTCAATAAACTTCACATTAATAGATTCTTCTACTTTATCCAGATCAACATTAAACACTCTATAAGCCTTGCTAGTAGTGTTGTACCCAAGAAAGAAAGCCTTGTATGATTTTGAGTCAAACTTGTCGAGAGAATCTTTTGAGTTCAAAACAAAACAAGGACATCTGAAAATATGAAAGTACTCGATAGAAAGCTTCCTACCTCACCATAGCTCATAGGGGGTTTTCTTCAAAAAAGGATGTGAAAACTCAATTTTGCACAAAGCATGAGGTACTAAAGGTTTCAGACCAAAACTTCTTTGGAGTGTCATACTCTAAAAGTATGGTCCTAGCAATTTCCTATAGTGACATGTTCTTCCTCTCTACAACCCCATTTTATTGAGGTGTTCGAGGTTAAGAAAGATTTTGCATATCCAGATTCTTCACAAAAACATTCAGAAAGATCATTTTCAAATTCTCCCCCATGATCACTACGGATGGAAACAATCTGGCAAGAAGCTTCGTTCTCAACTCATTTTCAAAAAATAGAGAAAACATCAAGTGTATCACTCTTGAAAATGAGAAAGAAGGTCCAAGTATATCAAAAGAAATCATCGACAATAACAAGACAATACTTGAACCACGAAGTGATTGAGTTGTCATAGGTCCAAATGGATCAATATGGAGAAGTTAAAGAGCTCTATTGGTACTAAGGACTCATTTGTATTTGAAGGAGGACTTGGTTTGATTTCCTTAGGTACAAGTTTGGCATTCCTCATCCTTTTCAAAATCCAATTTTGGAAGTCCCTTGACCAAGTCTTTTTTGCTCAACTTCTTCAATTGATGCATATTTACATGACCAAGTTGACGATGCCAAAGAGAAGTATCATTCGAATTTACTACTTGGCATCTTCCAACAATAGGCTTAATAGAGTCAAGCACAATTACATAAATATTACCATTTCTAGTTCCCTTATATATGACATGATAAGCGAGGGAATCTAGAATCAAGCATTCAAAAGAAGTAAATAGCACAAGGTAACCATTATCACATAATTGACTTACACTTACTAAATTGTGATGTAGGCCATCTACAAAGAGATCATTCTTGATACATAAAGATTCACCTACATCATTGTCACCTTTTACCTTACCTTTTCTTGTTGTCCCTGAAAGTAACCGAACCTCCTTTCCTCTTTATGAAGTTGTTGAAATGGATTATATCACTTGTGCTAGTGCAGCCACTATCAACAATCCATTTTCCTTTTTCCTATAAGAAAGAAGGGTGTCGATTCCCAACTCAAACTTTGGCATCTGTAGTTAGCTTGGGGACCTATTTTATCTTTGGGCATGCATAAGGAGGGTGTCCTTTTTCCTATATGCACTGACCATCACTGATACAACTAGTACCTACTCGTCATGCTCAAAGCATAGGAGACATATGGGTGTGTACATATCATTGCATACATGATAGATTCAATTGTCTGGGCATATGGAATATTGCTAACGCATTCCCGCTCTTTCAAAAAGTTGGGACATTGAGTTCTAGAGAGACTTATTCCATGAGATATGGGTAAGTTTCCTCTCTTAGAAATTTGCATTCTAATCCTACTTAGCAATTTGTCAATGTAAGTAATTTGGATTAGGCCAAGATTCCTTATAGATCTATCTCTATAGATCTTGATTGCTAGTATAGGATGCTCCACCTAAGTCCTTCATGGAGAAGGTATTTCTTAACCATGTTTTAACCAATTGTAAGAGTAGGTATGCCATTTTCCATCAATAGTATGTCATCTACATTCAATATGAGAAATATAATTATGCTCCCCCCTAACCTTCTTGTAAACACATGGTTCATTTTCATTTTGGCTAAAGCCTAACTATTTGACTGTCTTAATAAAATGAAAATTTCAACTCTAAGATTCTTTCTTCAATCCATATATTGACCTTTGCAGCTTACATGCCTTATTGACTTTATATAAAACCTTTGGTTTGTGTCATGTACACATTCTATAGGAGATTTCCATTAAGGCAAGCAGTTTTAACATTTGTTTGACAAATCTCATAGTCTTGATAAGTTGTAATGGCAATCATAATCTTGATGGATTTAACCATGGAAATTGGTGAAAAGGTTTCATCCTACTCAACACATGTAACTTATTTGAAACCTTTTTCAACCAACCTACGTTTGTAGGTTTGTATAATACCATCTATGTCGGCCTTTTTCTGAGGACACATTTGCACCCTATGGAGTTTACCCCTTTAGGTGGATCCACCAAGGTCCATACTTTGTTGGTATACATGGAGTTCATCTCAGATTTCATTTATTCAAGCCATTTTTAGATTTTGGTCCCTCAATTGCTTCATTGTAGGTAGTTGTTTCATCATTTTGAATGACCAACACATTGTCTTCTTGAGTCACAAGAATCCCATATCTTTGTAGCACAAGACATATGGTAGTAGACCTTGAGATTCCTGTGTTACAATAGGGACCTGAGGTTATGCAACAGTTGTTGGTTCCTCTTATTTCTCATCTACCTCCATAGGTTCAATGTGTTCATGTTGGTCTTGAACTTCTTCAAGTTCTATTTTCCTCCCACTGGTTCCTCTTGAAATAAATTCCTTTTCAAAAAATACATCATCTCTAGAAACAAACACTTTGTTGTCAGATGGAATATAGTAGTGGTAACCCTCAGTTTCCTTATGATACCTAGTAAAGATACATTTATCTGATTGGGTTCAAGCATTTCATAGAAGTACTTCTTGACATAAGCTTCACATTCTCAAACTTCCATGGAAGACATATTGGGATGTTTTCCCACTCCATACCTCACATGGTGTCTTTTCAGAAGATTTGGAAGGTAACCGATTAAGATTAAATGTGGCAGTTTCAAGAGTTCATACCCCCAAAAGGAAATTGGAAGATAAACTAAACTCATCATTGATCATATCATGTCTGGCAAGGTGATCTTCTTTCTAACACACCATTACATTATATCATTCTAGGTGAAGTCAACTGTGATGCAATACCCCAATCCCTTAGAAGGATCTCAAACTCTTGGCTTAAGAATTCATCACCTCGATCTGATCGAAGTGCTTTAATCTTTTAGTGAGTTGGTTTGGTACTTCATTCATGAACTACTTGAACTTTTGTATGGGTTCAAATTTGTGTTTCATAAGATACATATATCCAAATCTACTGAAGTCATCAATAAAAGTGATGAAGTATTGATATCCACCTATAGAACTTGTGCTAAAAGGTCCACATACATCAGTATGTATGAGTCCTAATAAGTCACTTTCTCTCTCACTCTCTCTAATAAAATGTTCTTTTTTTATGTTTCCCAATAAACAAGATTCACATATCTCTATTGATTCAAATCAAAAGAGTCTAGATAAGCATTTTCATGGAGTCTAGAAATGTGCTTCTCATTTATGTTCCCTAGACAATAGTGTCAAAGATAAGCTTTGTTTGAGTCATTAAGTTTGAACTTCTTGGTATTTATATTATATGCATGTGTCTTGAGATCTAATAAATAAAGACTATAAGACATAAGATCATTGCCATAAAAGATCTCATTTTTTAAAATTCAAATAAGACCATTCTTTATTAGAAACTCAAAACCATTTTTGTATAAATAAGATACAAAAATAATTTTTATATCAATGACATGTACATAATAGCACTTCTCTAACTCTATTACAAGCCCACTGGATAGAGAAAAAAATAAGTGTCTACTAGAGTGGAAACAACTAAGCTTCATTTGCAATGTGTAGTTCCACCTTCCCTTTGTTCAAGGGTCTATTTATTTTCTTTTTCTACATATTTGATCATATGTGAGACTGACATCCAATATTAAATACCCATGATGAATAATTAGATGAGTTTATTTGTGTCACATATATACTTAAAGTGAAGGTCTCTATCACATATTCCTTGTTCTTCAGTTCCTCAAGGTAAAGAGCACAATTTCTCTTCCAATGTCTAGTCTGGTGACAGTGGTGACAATTGCCTCCCCTAGCCACTCCTCCTTTTGCTTGAAGTGCATAATACTTTTGTATAGATTTAGAACCTTCCCCATTAAGTTTCTCTTTTTTAAAAATCACATATGATTGGTAATTGTTACCTACCTTAATAATTAAGTTGTATGCGCTAGGAATGGTTGAATCATGACTTGATGCATTTTACATCATGTCTCACTAGAATATTGCTCGCTATAATGTTCCAAATTAGTAAGGGATATTAATTTGAATAAATAAATGGGAGTGTAGTTCATTAAAGTCCAAATTAATTTCATCAAATCAGATTTTTGAAATCAAATTAATTTTTCAAACTAAAATATTAACTCGTGCAAAGTATCTTCTATCTACATCAATGGAAAGCACTAGTAATAATTTGTTTTCACTGTGATTAGTCCTTGAGAAAGGGAAACTTATGGGGAATAATAAGAACTTTGGTGACTCTCTATTTGGAGTAATAAGGAATAATGGTGTTACATGATGAATTTTAATGACACTTTTAATAAAATCCAAGTAATTAGAATGTTTTGATAAATTCATTGGTTTTGATGTCTGGTTGACCAATTCAATAATTTTTTGAGATACAAAATGAATTTGAGAAGTTGGAGAGAGACACTGGTGAGTATGCACTTGAGTAGGACTTGTGGAAGAAATGGAGAAATTAATTTCAAGGAAAATGTCTTTTCAAGAAAGTTTTGGTAACAAATTTACTTGAGTAGTTAAACAAATTTGATTTAATATCCTTTTTAGTTAGGATGGATATTTCTTGGGTATGAATCTATGCCTAAAATTTCTTTGCATATGGAGTTACGGTTTATGAGATATGAATTTTTGATGAGACTGGAGAATATTTACGAGAAATATTATGAAATAGGTATATTGTGACTTATTTTTGGTCAAGAGTCACTGATATGAATTTTAATGGTATGATTAAGCTTTTTTGTATTGAAGAGAACGATTTGAGAGTTTGGTTTTGGAATATCAATGGATTTATAACTTAAAAAACCTTGATTTAAGACTTGTGGATCAAGTCAAAATGTTTTCCATGTATCACGTTAATTAAACTAGGAAGGTTTTTAATATAGAAATTCTTTTTGACCCATCTATCAAGATGTGAATTTTTATTTTTAGATTTCTATTTTTTTAATCATTGAATAGAGATAAAAATACTAAGGCTCATATTGGTTTGGTGTAAGTCATAAATTATGTGGAACTCATTTTCTGGGAACTCTAGTTCAGTTTCTAAAACTTGAGTTCCATTCACTTCTATGTGATTGGTTTGTTGTAAGTGTAAATATGCAAATTATTAAAAATATTGTAATTTTTACTGTGTAATATAAATAAGGATGGCAAATACATAAAAAAGGAATCATATATGTGAAAAATTACAATATTCTTAAATCATAATAACCTCAATAAGTGGTTATGGTGCAGATGTTTCTCCTTTACAAATATTTTGTTATGGTACAATTATAATCTTAATAAAAAAATGTTATGATTAAAATCACACCACAATATTGCTATTTCATTGTGCATGTACAAAGTATTATAATAATTTCCACATTTCATGTGCTTGTAAATATATATTTTGGTTCATCATTGTTTAACACAATGTAGAATATTAATTTTTACATTATTTTTATAGGGGATTTTACTATATTATTCGTGCATGGTTGTTATTTGTGAAAGAAAATTGTATTGAACTGATTCAATTAATAAAATAGGTACAACCATGTCCTACACACAGGAGCAAGGGAGAAACCCTAAAACTTGGGACTCAAGTAATCTGAATGGGCCGAGTCACTAAAGGCCCACTAACTAATTAACGTATTAACTAAATAGGCTAATATATACTCTTTAACATTATTAATTAATATTTTTCACATCACATTGTTTAAACATGAAGAATAAAAATGTTTTAGGTAAATTACATTGTTTTCACATGGTGCAATGTTTTTTTCATGATGATTGTATTTTTTATTTTGCAAATTGCACCAATGGTGGTTATAGTGTAAAATTTTTACATAGTGCAATTATAATGTATGATATTTTGTCATATTATGTTATGATTTTAACAACAAAATATACCACACCGCTAATAGTTCTAGTCATATATATTTTACATGTGTCACTTATGACGTATGAAGAATATAATTGTATAAGAAATGTTGTTAGTTGTCCTGAAACTGGTTTGTCTCTCTTTTTAAGAGGGAACTCAGGAATTGTATTTTGAATGTAAGTTTGTTACTCATTGGATGTCATGGAACTCAAGCTTCAACACTTACTTTAAACCAATCATGAAAAATTGCTTAAGGAACTCCAGTTCATAAGTTTTCCGGACCAATTACGACAAACCAAGCGGAGCATAAGCGGTGAAGAAATCGCATTGGAAATAGATTTCTTTTCGGAGAGGAGTCAGCGTTTCTAGATACAAAACTGAGAATGACTAATTCATTTGTGTTAACAAATTTAAATTTGAGAAAATTGTCTTTTGAAATAAGCCTAGAGTAAGGAATGAATTATATGGTCAAAGAGATATTTTCTAGTTTTAAAGTTTGTCAAGATAAAGATTACTTGATATAAAAACATTTATGAAATTTGTGTTGCATCTAAAGTGATGATTCAAAAGTTAGGGTAGTTTAAAGATTATACGTGTATACATGAGAGTATAATACATTATGATATTTAGACACATTCCTTTTATGAATGATCATAATTTATTTTGAAACCATCATGTAATCAAAATCCATCTTTCCTTTTTGGAAATTCCTTAAGCACCAAGGTAAAAGGAAAGAAGGAAAGAAAGAGGAAGGATATGGAAGGTGTGAGAAATAAATAGATGAGATTTACGATGACATGCTTCATACACTACCAACATACTATTCTCCTCCCAACCCTAATACTAACCCCCCGCACCTATATATAAACCCCCATCAACTTCATGGTTCCCTCACATAGTCGAACGACACCCTTTCCCTCTCTATCTTCCTCCCTTCTTTCTTTTCCTCTTTTTCTCCAGAAACAAGCCACCATAGCACCCCGTATTGCGTGTGTGGATCGACCTTAGCAAGATTATCAACAACAATCTCTAGATCATGGTCAACACTTGACCCAGTAAAGAGATCAGTGGTCGCATCTTTGTCTTCCTCTTCTTTTCTCATAATTCTCCTCCCCTCTACCCAAAAATCTAATTAATTGCTCAAACCTTGCAAAAAAAACATATCTTGCTAATCCTAACTCCAAACATTAAAATTAAATAGTCTATTTTGATCAATAAATCATGAGTATTCCATTCAAAATTATATCAAGGACTGAATCCTACTTCTACTTTGTTGATGTTCCTAAACATAAACTTGTGAGCATCTAAATTATCTAGTGACTCCATCATGGTGATTTCAACTTTGGAACCTTAATTTTGATTGTAGTTATTACTTTTTAAGACTCCAAATCATGAGGACATAATCTAGACTAGGGACATGATGAAATCCAAATCTTGATGGATTCATCCATTCCTTAACTCATGCTAATGATTATGTTCATGAAATTATGATGGATCTCAATTATGACTTCTAGCCCTAGTTTTGTGATATTTGAATCTGAGGGTTATCAATTTTTTTGATTTCCTCTCTAAACTTGGGAATCATATTGACAATTTGTGGACATTATTATCTTTATCTCAGACCATCTTGTGAAATCCATTGTGAAACTTGAGTCTTGAACTTCTATTAATGACAAGTTGAAGCTTTGATAATGGTTTTGGGTTAAAGGCCGATTGTGGATTAGGTGTTGGCCATCCCTCAATATTGATAATGAAAGTGACGTTGGAGCATGATGTTATTCCTGAAAACTTGAAAATATGAAATCTTGTTCAAAGATTAGATACCACACCAAAGATCACTAATGATATTTAAAACCCCTAATTAGTAGTTGAGACCTCTAACATGTTGATGCCTAGTATATTGATGCATGTGTAATTACCTATGTGTCAAGAACTTGACCATGATCTGATATGAATGCCAAGAACTTTTATTCTAGTTTTCAAGGTATGCTTGTTATCTTCTTATTGACCTACACATGGTATTTGCTTGTGTGTATGATATGTTTTAGTCTCTTATTTTGACATATGATACTTGTTTGAACTATGTGACTTCTTGTGATATGATGTCATGTTTTCCAACTATAAGTATATTTTGAGAACCTTGAACATAGGGTAAACAAAAATTTATTATACATTTGACATTGAAATTCAACATGCAAACAGATACTCACCATTGGTGTAGCCAGGATTTAAGGCGCGAGTATAAACAAGCCCTCGCCTAGGGGTGATTAAAGACAATAATGTACATCAACCATTAAAACATCCACACCTAGGAGTGTCGTAAATTGATCCTATGTGGAGGTAAAAAGACCATCACTCACTCACCTTTGGATGTAGATAATTTTTAATACATTGAATATCCTCAAATTTAGGAAGTAGAGGAGACAATGGCCATAAAGTAGTACAACAGAAAAATATGATGAAATACATGTGTTTTCTTGAAGAACTGTAAGTTGTTTTGAAGTTTTCCTATTATTTATTTTAAAAGTGCCAAGATTTATTTTATTATGAAATTTCACATGTTATTCTAGGAGTGTACCTGTGCATTTGCACTGGCATTGTGTATTGATTTCTCCCAATTAGGCAAATAGTACAACTCATAAATGTGTAAATAGCTCTGCTTCGGCACTCAACTACTCTAACAATGAAGATTAAACAAGTTCCACCAAATCACGAGGGGCCATCTAAAAAGGATTTGTATAGTTTTATGAGGATGGTTTTGTCTTGTATCTTAACCAACGTCGCCTTCGGGCCATGTTGTAAACTCTACATGTTCACTTAATAAATAAAGAGAATTTTAGTTAATTTTGATGTATGTTGTGCGTGATTGTGGGCTTCTGAGAGATGGGTGTATCAATCCCTTTGACACTACCTACTGGGTAGTGGGATTGGTGTAAGAACAGACCCGTGACAAATTTACGCCCCATCAACAATGAGAGTGTATATAGTCTTATGGACCTTCTAGTTTTTAAACAGGCATAGAAAATTCTAGAGTTTTTGCCCCACTGTTTTTGAAAGACGACTAAGTTTTCTCCTTGGTGAGCTTTCATCCATCATAATAGCTTCTAGTATGCATAGGTTTTTTTCTTTTGATAAATCTTACAAATTTTCAAGAAGCATATATGAATCTACCTAGTAGTGGAGAAGCAAAGCTTCTTTCTCAAGGTTGCATGCCTTATCTTCAAGGTCCCCATTTGTTCATAATCCTGCCAGATCACGACCCTCTGTGAATCTTCGGGTGAGTTAGCACATTGAATATCATACTACTTTTGTCGGTTGGGCCTACTCAGCAACATCATAGAAGATCTCGACATCCATAAATACAATGAAGAATTAAAGTAGACTTTTCTCTTAATATTCAAATCATTTAAATATACAAGGAGCCCTCTCTCGTGTTGTGGGAAACTCTGACAAGAAAGGGATATTACATCAAATTGGGTCGATACAAGAGCATGTGTTCTCCATTCCTTCATGTTAAGAAACACTATGTAAGTAGTGGGCCCTTGGAACATCACAATGAGTGCCATTTACATATCAGAGCATCTTTAAACATGATTAACTGGTTGAGTTATAAGTGACATGCAACGTGTTTAGATGTGAAGCAGGCAACAATAAAATCACAATATGATCCTAGGACCATTAATAGAGTTAGTATGCAACTCTAAAGATAGGCATGTTGGTGTTATCATTTTCCACCTAAGAAGTATAGACCTTGAATCCCATTAGGAGACCCCATGAAGCAATGGATCATTCGGTTTTTTAATATGAACACAATGAGTGAAAAAATTCAATAAACAAAAAATCAACCTCTAACATTAATGATCAAGTTAAGTATGATACTCTAGTAGATATGTGATTCATTGAAACAACAAACAGTGAGGTGGTGTGACTTTGTCTCTACAACTACAAGCACCACCAAATTAGGTTTGGCTCACACCATCTCCTCCCAAATAAACTCATACAGAGTTTGATGACAAGTCCCTTAGACATTTCAAGAGATAAGGCAGAAGAGCTCAACCATCAATACTACTTGTCACAAGTCAGTTGACATCAAACACAATTATGGAGTTATCTTAATACACAAAAATCTTATAAACCATTAGAGGCAAATTTCTTTGCCTTTTGAGGGACCTCTCTGTTATTGGAGACAGACTTTCATTTCTTCCTTTGACCCATTACTTTTGATTATGGGTCAAGGATAAAGTCCCAAACATGCCTCCTGATTGTGATGTAACTGTTATGATCTCCATAGTTTGGGGGTCCACAATTCTTTTGAAAACTTGTTGATAAGGGACTGTCAGGTGTCACACTTGCTCAAGTTTGAGGCATCATTAATCAATGCAATGCTACCATGTGGTTGGCATAGGTTATGGGTAGAATTTCTCTATAAACTAACAAAGGGATTGTGTTGAACATCATATATACGCTTATTGTCAAGGTAGCCTTGCTAGTGTCTTTCTCGTGATTAGAAGTGCATAGTTTGGGCATCTAATGGGAAACCACCCATACTTCAAGTTGATGTGGTGCTCCAACCTAATATCACTCTTCATGTTGATGTACTCCCTAAAACGTAGGACAACCTCTACAAGGATGTGCTCACAAATTCCAACTACATACAATGTAACTCTACCTACCTACCAACAACCTCTCAAGATAGGAGCCAAACATGGTCAACTATTTCATATCTCTTAGTTCCAAAGGGGCATCAGATAGCTTACTGCACACCAAAATACAACGAAGCTTCTCTTTCTCTAGAGGCTCACCAAACTCCAATCTCTTTAGCAAGCTCAATTTCTCTTTCAAAAGCTAGGCACCATATTCTTTTATATGGATGAAGTCAAAGATATATGTGAACTTTATCAAGAAGCCTCTCCCCCATTTTGTGGACTTCAATTGCACCTTATTGCATTGTAGAACAAATTTCTCAAGAGTAAGCAAATTGGAGATGAGCCATATGATGTAGCTAGTAGCCACATCAACCACTTTGTAACATTGTCTTAAGATACTCATTGAGGGGTTTAACAAATGACCCTTGACATCTATGTCCATTATTGCAAGTTGGCTCACCCATTCATATCCTAGTCAAGAAGGGTACACCTAGCCTCCAATGGTTGAATCACAGACCCAAAATGTAGGATGCAATTGTTCTTCAAGGATGGGACAAAGTGATCAACATGTTGACTAAGGTTGTTGTCACTAGTTACCACCCCAATAATTGTCCTTTATTTTGCTATGCAAATCCCTTTTCAACTTTTCACCATTACAAGCATGTAGTTGTACTGAAGTATAGTTATAGTACTGTATTAATGTCCAAACTTAAGATTTTGGTTTTTTTTCAATAGTATTGTATTTAGTTAATTATTCTTGATTTTGCATATATTGCACATGCAATAACAATCAAGAGATACCAAGTTCTGCACCAATTGACTAAATTATGCCTAAGTTTTTTTCCATATATTCAAAAAGGTCACCCTGATTGTAGATACCTCCCACTAGGTACGTTTAGTGTATCTAGCAATACATAACTCGATTGTTGAAACATAGATACAATCTACTCTAAGGATTTAAATTGTTTTCAATCCCAAATTTAGCAAATGTAATATAAATATCATTGTTTGAATATATGTGGAATTGTGCATATATTCATGGCTAAGAATTCATTCATGTCGCGTTATTATAAATAACATAGATATTTCACATACATCATAGTCTTTCAAAATTTCCATGGACAGATAAATTTTGCCAAACTTTGAATGGAACTTTCAGAGATAAATAGGGTCAATGTTGGCTTGGCGCATTGAATGCACAATTGTTCTCACATGGCTATTACTACAACAACCATTCACTTTGGCGGTCAATCAAATGTATAGTGCTACTAATTATTAGTTACAACAAGAGATTGTCCGTAGGACAGATTCAAGTCACACTAGCTGATGCTGTTTTGGTGGGACCCTTGCTTCATGGTGGGGTGGCTACTCAAAATCTTACAACCTGGAGGATCCGATTTCCAGCTAATGGTCAAAGTCATTGCCTGTGCTTGTTCCTGATTGCACCAAGGTAGTATTGTTGGGAGCGGGTGGTTCAGGCCCCGCGACATACTAGTCGCCATAGAAGTTAAGTTACCTGGCATAAACAAACGGCAAATAGTCAGCAAGCAATCTTGATTCCTGAATGTTCTTTTATTTACAGCTACATTTTCTACAATATCTATTTGGTATCATTCAACCGTTAAGAAGGTTCTTTGACTTTCCACTGTAGCTTTGTAACCCACAAGACACGCTCAGGTGGTTGGGAAAAGTTTTTGTTAGCTTACTCGTAAGAAGTAGGAATCCAGTAAACATCTCCAGTCGGTAATTCATCAAGTATGGGCGATTGCATCATCTACAGAACTGTGGTGGGGGCTCCTCTTCAGGAATCTGTGAAGGATCAAACTAGTCAGAGTCTTAAAATTTATGATAACGCTAGGATACAACTAAAATCCACACTAAACCCAATCACGTCAGTTTTGTCTCTCTTTATTATTATAAGTTTATATGAGAAAGAAGGAACAATCACACAAATATGCTTCATGCTTAAGAGAAACAGTTCATATAATAGGACAAAAAGGAAATGCATTGCAAATGCTAGGAGCTGCAGTCAAATGCTTCCAATGGTAAACAAAAGTGAGCAGAAAAGCATAGAAAAGGTCTAAAGTAAGCATGTATAAATTCAGAGGCCGAGGATGCTTATAAGATAAATCATATGAATATAAAAAAGAGGAAACAAAATACATGTTATAGTCATGTGCCATCGACGCCCTAGTTTAGCTCTCATTCATTTATCGAGGAGACATGAAACACGCCTACTAGAAAGGTGCTCGATGCTTTGAGATGGGGGTAATCTTTTGTTTGGGGCTTTCTTTCCAAAAAAGCCATTAATTTGGTTTAAAGTCAATTAAGAGAAGAATCAACCACGATGCCAGGGTCTCACCCAACCTTGGACCAAATAAAGAGCAGTTCCACTCATGATATATTTGGGGAATGATAATGGGGAACATCCCTTGTATATGGTATATTGTATAAGGGCAATCCCTTTCCTTTAAGTAGGAAAGGAGGCAAGTACGAGGAAGGAGGAAACCCTAATGGGCCCAAACACAATTGGGCACATATGCAATTAGACTCAATACTTAATTAATTATACCTAGACTCTCTAAGGAGATTGGGAGAATCCCATGTGTATGTTATATTGATATAAGGGAAACCCCTCTCCTATAAATAAGAAAGGATGCATGGACAAGGGAGAGACCCTAATGGGCCCAAATCCAATTGGAACCACATACAATTAGACTCGATGCTTAGTTAACTATAACTTGACTCTATAAGGAGCTTGGGAGAATTCCAAGTCAACTTGCAAACAGAAATATAGACATACTAAAAAAAGCAGAATAAAAAGATAAACCAAGCTTGTACAAGAATAATTCTCCACCTAAATATTACAATTAAGCACTCATAACTCAAACACTCCTCAAGTAGATAATCCAAAAGTAGGTAGTAGGAGCTTCTTGATCAGTATGAGGAGGCATCTAGAGCAAAAGTAAACGGAAACAAATAGGTTTCTGGGTCTTCATCACTGTCACTAGCGTCACAAACTAGAGAGTATTGGAACACAACAACGGCAGTAGTCGGCGTGCATACAAAGCACAGGAAAGAAAGAGTCAACATGCAAACAGAGTACAGACAAGCCAAAGAGTGTTGGAACACAACAACAGAAAATTGATGTGTGAAGTCAAAGTGCAAACAGAACACGAACAAACCAGAGAGTGTTGGTTCACAACAACAACAGTAGTCGACGTGCATACAAAGAACAGACAAGAAAAGAGTCAACGTGTAGACAAAGCACAGACAAAGCAAAGAGTGATGGAACACAACAGCAGAAAGTCAACATGTTCAAGGCACGGACCAAGTCAATGTGCAAATAAAGCATGGACAAATAGCTAAAAGAAGAGACGCCTTAGCAGGATAGAAGACCATTACCAAAGTAGGCAACACACATGAAGCTCCAGACAATAGGCTCTCCAAGAAGCATATAACAGCATAAGCAACACCCCATAATAACATATGAAGATGAACAATATCCACAAACTCTCTGCATGATGAGCACATAATGGCAGTAGGAGAATGATAAGCAAAATATATCTCAGTAGGTAGATCCACGAAGATAGCAATATATAGTCACAGGAAGATCCATAAAGATAGCAGTAAACATAAAAATCATCATATCTTCCTCTTCTCTCCGTCTCATCTCTTCCCTCTACTCATCATCCTCTACTCTCACCCTCACGCCAACCAAAAAAAGAGTGAACAAAGTGGTTGGGGAGGAAAGTCGAGAACAATGCTAGAAGCAAGGGCTATGTAGGCAAATATGCAGAGCAGGTAACCGACAACTCAAGCCAATGTGCAACATGACCCAATGACACATCAATGTAGAAAAATAAATGGACCTTAGTGAAGCACTTTTATCCGGCCCTTGGGTGTGTACCTATCTGTATGGATTAGAGCAGGAATACGATCTGATTAAGGATCCAAGTAGTCAATGGGCAGTGTGTATATAAAGGGTAATTCAAGCATTGAGGAGGTAGGCAATATGGTTGTAGGGCTCGAAAAGGGGTGGGGTTAAAGAACAAAAGAAAGATAAATTGTTGGAAACATGAATAGGTATCGTTGATAAGGATAAAGATAGGTACAAGCCATGTATAGAAGCCTCAACCATGTTATTAATTAATCGTAGATGATGTTGCACGCCAAGATGTAACAGCAGCAGCACATGACACGTTGTGGCAGTGAAAGAACACATCATGTCGCACATCATTAGATGCAGGCAGCAGGATACACGTTGTGTCGATGAAGGAACATAACGTGTTAGGCAAAAATAGTCAAAGTTGGCAGATTACAAGCGATTCATGTCATCTGATAGAACTCGGGACAGTCAAGGCTTAACAAGTGACATGTCGTGTGAACGAGTTGACACGATATGTCACAAGGAACACTTCGCAATCTGAGTCGTGAAAGAAGCAGAACTCCGCAGACACGTCGTGTCAAACAAAGATAATATAGAGATATGTTTCTGTTTCATTGAGTGTCATGTGCCTAGCATGTGCCTTATGTTTTTACTTGTGTGGTTTAGTCCCATATTGCTCATTTCGGTTTTGTATCTCCTCTCTTATCCTATATAAGAGAATGCATTGTAAACCTTTTCAATCATCCAAACCAATTCAGTTCAGTCTTCTATATGGTATCAAGAGCAGGTTCCCTCCCGTACAAATTCCCACCCTAACCTTGCCCTTCATGACCTACCCCCCCTCCCCGTCGCTGACATCCCTCTCTCTCCTTTCCAGCCGTCGTTGCTGCTCTCCTTTCCCCCCTCCCCCCCGGCAGCAACCCCTCCCATCGCCGCCCCAACCCTCTGCTCTCCGCCGTCGGCTACCCCTCCTCTCACCTTGCCGCCACCACCACCCCCAACACCTTTACCCGCCGCCACCACCCATCTTGTTGCTGCCCCCCACCATCCCCCCACACCGCCAACCTCTCCACCATCTCGATCCACCCACCCCCCTTTCCACCTCCCACCAATCCCATCCCCCACCATCTCCCCCATCTAACCTCCTTCCTTGCAAGATCTACTTTTTTGCACCTTTTACGTCTCCGGACAGCCATCGTCATAGCAAGTTGAGAGTCTCCAGGATATTCGGCTTCTTCTGCCTACGCCTCATGGTGGGATCTTAATTCTCCTCATGACGGTGTAGGTTCCTTTATCAGTCTTTCTGCCCGTAGTGGGTCTATTTTGGTCTGATGTGTCAGATCTACAATTGCTCTCTACTGTACCATAGTGGGTTTCTTCATATCTGCCGATCCCTGTTTGTGGGTTCCGCTACTGCTGCATCGGCGATCTTCTCTACTTCTCCAGCAATGTTTGCCATGGCTTCCGTTGAGCCTCTGCGTTCCTTGTGTGTTACCACAGTAAAACTTAATGGCTCCAATTATCATCTCTGGTCGGTGTCGTTCATCCTATATGTCAAAGCACACGGTCGCCATTCTCATATCACCATTGACCCCCCCCCCGCCGCTCATGCTGCTACGGCGAACGAGAAAACCAAGCAAACTTATGCACCATGGACCAAAGATGACTCAGGTGTTATGTCGTGGATTCTTAATAGCACCGAGCCACAGACCATCCAGTTCATACTCTGTCTTCATGATGTTAAAGCAATGTGGGGTCAATTATCTCACGTCTACTCCCATCAGCAAAATCCCAAGATAGTCTTTGAGATATTCAAAACTTTGGCTAAGAAGGAATTCTCCTCTGACACTTCTGTTGAATATTTCTATAATCAATGCTCTGCTCTCTGAAACGAATACGAGATTTATCATCCTTTAACAGTTGACATCAAAGAAGCTCAGAAGCAACGCAATGAGCTGCAACTAGTCCATTTTTGGCTGCACGTCCATCCTCTTTTTCTAAGGTGGTTGACCAGATTTTATCTAGTGACCCACTGCCCACTCTTTCGGATGTCCTCAAGCATGTTCAAAAACTTCCATCTGTGACCTTCACCCCTGCAATCGAACATCATGTTCTTGTTGTTCGCACTGTTGATTCCGGTCGTGGACACGGTCGAGGACGTGGTCATGGAGGTTGTCTCACTACTAACGGCAGTCGCACATCTTCTACTACTATTGGTAGAGGACAACATGTTGGTCCTCACTTCTGCAACTTATGTGGACGAGACAATCACAATGAAGACCGATGCTGGATCAAGCAAGGTAACCTCTTTGGGCAAACCAAGCATCTGCAGAGACTTTGAATGATACCACTGCACCTGAAAAGCCACCTGCTACGCCCTCGCCTGCGAGGCTTCACTCCGAGTTTGAGAATTTTTTTCAAGAACACATGTCTCAGCTACCATCTGCGTTCAATGTTGGATCTTCTGCTTTGCTAGCCTCTCCTTCTGTTGGTAACAATAAATGGTGCATTGATTCTAGTGCATCGGTTCATATGGTCGGTGATATCAACTTATTTTCTGCTCTTACTAAAACTACTCAGATTCCACCTGTTATTGTTGATGATGGTTCTAAAACTTCAGTTCACGACATTGGAACTGTTCCCTTGTCTCGTAATCTGCATCTGAAATTTGTTTTATACATCCCAAAATTTTCTGTTAACCTGCTTTCTGTCAGTAAGACTGTGAAAAACCTTCAGTGCTCCATTAAATTTGATCCTTCTGGTTGTGTTTTGGAGGACCTCCGCACGAAGACAAAGATTGGTTCAGGCCATGAGGGACTAGACGGACTCTACTATCTGGACGGATCACCAGTGGCATCTGCTCTTCTGTCAACATCAGTGACAGGACTCTAGTGGCACTACCGACTTGGCCACCCCTCTGTTGCAAAATTGAAACATTGATTTTCCTGCTTTATCTGAAAAAAAATATTTTCTTGTGAATCTTGTCAGTTGGGTAAACAAACTCGGACTATGTTTGTTGCTAAGAAAGATATTGGCTCAAAAGGCATTTTTGACATTGTTCATGCGGATATTTGGGGTCATTGTTCTATTCCTAGCCATACTGGAGTTTAAGTACTTTATGACCTTCATTGATGATTATTCTCGTGCTACTTGGTTGTTTTTACTGAAAGATTGCAACACAGTTTTGGACAATATTAGGGTTTTTTCTCTGAAGTACAGATACAATTCAGCAAACCCATTAAAATTTCCGCACCGATAATGCCCTTGAATTTATGCAAAAGTCGTTGACATCCTTTTGTTCTGTCTGTGGCGCTCTACACCAAACTACCTTCCCCTACACTCCACAACAAAATGGAGTTGTTGAAAGGAAAAACTGCCATCTTTTAGAGGTTGCTCGCACCAATGTTCAAAATTTCGTCCAAATTGGCAAAATTTCGCTAATTATTTCGATGCCGCCAACGATCAGACATGTAAATGACCTTACATGTATGTACGTAGGGAATTTCGCTAGAAAAAAAATAAATTTCAACAATTATTTCTGTTGAGAATAAGATTATATTGAATGCAATGGGATGAATACAAGACTGGACGCCCTCTCCTTTATATAGGAGAGGGGAGACGCCCTAAGACTTAGGACGCAAGTAATCTAAACGGATTGAAATACAAAAGCCCAATAACTATTTAACCTATTAGCTAAATAGGCTAATATAGACTCTCTAACACTCCCCCTTAAGCTGGAGCATGGGTGAAACACATGTCCAAAGCTTGGAGGTTATAAGACTCGATAAAACGATAAAAGAAATGATAAATGAAAGATAAAGATAAATATCACTCCCCCTACAAAAATTGATACTCCCCCTTAATTAATGCTCCCCCTAAATCATACGATGGCGCCTCTTTTCTTTGAAGTTGTATTCTGCAGGCTGGAGATCCTCGAGCTTTGATGAAGGTCTTTTGGAGTGCATCTGGAATGAAGAACATCTGAAATGGAACCTGAATACCGCAGTAGTAATTCGCCACTTGGAGCAGGCGATCCTCAACACCATCACTATGTCATCTTCATTGGATTACGTACTTAACGCGGCACAAACGTGGATGCCCAATGTCGATGAAGCAGTAGCGGAATCTTCAAATTGTCTGGGAAAACGTGCATAACGTGGCACGAACACAAACAGACGATATGCTGGTGATACGATGCAAGTACCATAACTTTGTCGCATGAACCTTGGGGGCTTGACAGGAAAGGAGATATCATCCATCAAGGAAAGTCCCAAGTAGATCAGCAACAGGTGATGTCGAAATAGCAGATGCGGCTCGGAGAAGACATGATGAAGCAGCTCGGTGAAGATAAACTGGATGAATCAACCTTGCAGAAGTAGATTGGCAGGCTTGTTGAGCTTCTGAAAATCTGAAGAAGCGCCCTCTATCTCATGTGAATGCAGCTGAAGTACACCATCAACACCTGATGTACATAACGCGGTACGAACGCGGATAGCTCGGTGTTGACGCTGAATGAAATCCTCCATTGTTGTCTGGAAGTAGAGAACGAATGTGTTGAACAATGTGAAGCTCTATGAAGATAATAGCCAGGAAGATATATACCCTGAATACATATATCATCTCTTCTCATACTCTCTCTCATGCATATTTTCTCACACTCTCTCTCTCTCTTCTCATCTCTTCCTCTCCTCTTTATCCCCCCCCCGCACACCAAATAAGACGAGAGTGAGTGTTTGGTGTGGAGAAATGGATATATGACCCCCCCACACACTGTGGAAAGGGATACACACATGATATGGGTGGGTGGGAAAGGAACCGGCGGATTTGAGAGGATTTTGTGATATGGGGATGTGTAATATGTGGAGAATGAAACCGATAACCGGAGAGAATGCGCTAAATGGGTCAATGTAAGATCCGGGTAGAAAATTAAATGGATCTAATCCTGACCCGATTAGGCTTAAAATGGAATCCGATTAGCAAAGATATGACCGATTAAGGATCTAAATAGGCATAATGAATATGGGGGCATTAGTAACTTGGGAGTAGACATAGGTGGGGAAACTGTGGAGTGATGATGGCCGACAAGAGTGCTAATTGGCGGCGGGACAACAGGGATTGGCGTTGGGGCAGCAGTGATTGGCGGCGGCTGGATGATGGTCGTCAGAGATGATGTTGCTCATTGGCCTTTCGTCTGTTGTTTTGCTGCTAGGTGGCGGCAATGACTTGTGATGGAAGCGGCGACGATGTTTGATGTCGATGGCGGCATTGATAAGGAACAACAACCTGTTGGGATGGGCTGGCAAGGGACCAGCAACAACATTTGTTGCTCTGGTAGGCAGCGACAGCTACTGTTGCTGATGATGGTTGTAGTGGCTGTTTGTTGTTGTCGTCAGCGGCGCCAATATTGCTTGTGGTCGACGGTTGTGGCGTCAATAGGCGGCGGCATTGTTGTCCTTGACGGCTCGGAGCAGCACTCATTTGGTGGATGCACTACTGCTGTCCGCGGATGGCGGAGGTGATGATGGCGTCGGGAAGGTGATGGTGCCGGCGCACGGAAAGAAAACTAGATCGTTTGAGAAAGAGAAAGATATGCCATGGAGGCCGGGAGATGCATGGAGGGCAGCTGGCCTAAGCCATGGCGACGACGACGGCCGCCCGCAGGCGGGTTCTCTCCCAGTTGCGCTCTCTCGGAGAGAGGCGGCGGCTACGTCTTGGTCTGTTGTGGGCGCCGGCTAGGAGAGAGAAGGGAGGACGGGTGCTAGGTTTTCCTCAGGAGTGAGCGTGCTCTGATACCATGTTGAGAATAAGATTATATTGAATGCAATGGGATGAATACAAGACCCCCTCTCCTTTATATAGGAGAGGGGAGACGCCCTAAGGCTTAGGATGCAAGTAATCTAAACGGGTTGAAATACAAAAGCCTAATAACTAATTAACCTATTAGCTAAATAGGCTAATATAGACTCTAACAATTTCGAATTTCGACAAAATTAGGTAAATTTCGATGAAAAAACGCCCATTCCATCTGTATTTTGATGAAATTTCAAGAAACACATGTATTATTTCGAGAAATGGGGTACGATGTCTGCAGATTTTACTACGTCATTCCTTGGGCTTGTTAGGGGCAATCTAAGTTGTGTTTCTTCTCTTCCTAGCCTAATGCTACCTCTCTCTCCTATTCCTCTCACTTCTATGAAGATCTACAAAGGAAATATTTAAAAATGTGTGTGGGAGTGATATATATGGCTATGATGACCCGCTAAGTTTCATTTTTGAGGTCACATGATGTATGTTAATAGTGCACAAAACTAGCATGACTATCTACATATTTTGTATGTATGTCGTTATCAATCACACCTCTAACTACATGGTTGCCTCCTATAGGCTCTCGCTACAAAAGCACACAACCAAAAACAAAGCTTGAGTTAATCCATTAGTATGCATTTTATCACTTGTAGGCATATAGAGATTAACAGTGAGACACATCTATTCTTGTATAAAACAAAATAAATTGGAGCCAATATGTTAATAGGTATAATTAACGAGGATGACAACCATCATGGTTCCACTAGATGCATAAACCATAGTTGTCTCATGCTTCCTCAGTACTCACTCACATACCACTTCAACATTGTTTATATACTACGTGTTGTCATCCTACTGAGAGGTCCTATCATCCTAGATCATGTTATGTTTCCATAAATTTGTGTCTTTAAGTCTATATATTGTGCTTGCATACTATAATGACTTAATTCATTCATTTCGACATTCATTGACCTCAAAATCTCCATTGAAATCCACATCGAAATTGTTCAGCTTCCTTCACTCACACATGAGGAGCCCCACCCCCTCACATATCCAATATGAAATATTATTGCATATTTGAGTAGATCTACAACAGTAAATTGTTCTGGTAAAATTTCGTTGAATAATTTGATAATTTGGTCGTCGAAACGCCAGGAATGCATCTGTCGAAATTTCTGTCGAAATTTGTCGAAATTTCTGTTTCTGTGGCTACCGAAACGGCGTCGAAATCGGACATTTTCTTCCTTGGCTCGCACTATACTTCTTCATTATAAAGTTCTTCAATGTTTCTAGCCTGAGGTTGTCTCTACAACGTGCTATCTTATCAATCGCATGCCATTTCTGTTTTGCACAATCAAATTCCTTACAACATCCTTTTTCCCGATGCCCAACTTTTTTCTGTCCCTCCCCACATTTTTGGAAGTACCTATTTTGTCAAAAACCTTCGCCCGGGGTTAACAAAACTTGATCCTCGCTCCACCAAGTGTATCTTTTTGGGATATTCTAGAACCCAGAAAGGATATCGCTTCTTTGATCCAATTCTGAAGCAATGGTTTGTAAGTGGTAAACTGGTAATGTAATATTTTTCGAGCATGTCGTATTACTCTGATGACAGAGCATCACTCTCCAGTGATATTTTGGTACCCAAACCGTTGCCTGATGTTGTTGAGATTGTGCCCTCTTCTGAGCTGCTACCTGAAGCCCGACCTCTGCAAGTTTACAAGCGAAGAAACAAGACAAGTACTCCCTCCATGGCCCCTCCACAATCAATTCCTCCTGCGGATGATCATACAACCACTGAGGTAACCTCTGACTTACACCTACCTGTCAGTCAGCGCAAGGGTGTTCGTTCCTGCACGAAACATCCTATTAGTCATTTCTACTCATCTTATAATCTGAATGCCAGTTTTGCGTGCTTCACTACTACTATCTCTGATGTCTTTATTCCCAAAATTGTTGTAGAAGCTCTTCTCATTCCTGCATGGAAACATGCTATGGAAAATGAAATGCAGGCACTCTCTGATCACAAGACATGGGAGCTTGTGGATCGTCCTGCTTCCTGCTCTACTATTGGCTACCGCTAGGTCTTCACCATTAAATATCAACCAGACGGTACGATTGTGCGACTGAAAGCTCATCTTGTAGCAAAGGGTTACACACAAACTTATGGTGTAGACTACTTTGAAACTTTTTCTCCTGTAGCAAGATTAAATTCTGTCAGAATTGCCATTTTTGTTGTTGTCAACAAAGAATGGCCCGTATTTCATTAGACGTCAAAAATGTGTTTCTGTATAGAGACTTGTAGGAAGAAGTTTACATGGAGCAACCACCGAGATTCGTTGCTCAGGGGGAGTCTTCCTCGCGAGTTTGTAAACTGAGAAAGGCCATCTACGGCCTAAAATCCTTCGTGTTTGGTTCGACAAGCTTAGTCAGATCTTAGTAAATTTTGTCTTCAGTCGTTCCCATTCATTCTGTGTTTATCCGCAAAACTGCGGTCGAGCTAGTCATTCTCATTGTCTATGTTGATGATATTATTTTATCTGGCAGTAATAACTTGGGCATTCAGGCTACTAAAACTTACTTGGAAAAACACTTTGTCACCAAGGATCTCGAAAAGCTGAGATATTTTTTAAGCATTGAGGTATCCAGATCATCTACAGGATTGTGCCTTTCCCGGCGAAAATATGTCCTTGATCTTTTGCAGGAAACTGGTATGCTTGGTTGTAAACCAACCAACACCCCTCTCGATCCAAATACTGACTGGGACAATGAAACCTCTCCACCTTATGCTGATCACCACCAATCCAGATGATTGGTCGGTAAGCTTATTTATCTCACTGTCACAAGAGTTGATCATATTGTTGTTGTCAGATTCATAAGCAGGTATCTTGACAAACCGCGGCAGTGTCATTAGGACGTTGTCTGTCACATTCTGTGTTAGCTCAAAAGTTCTCCAGGCAAAGGATTATTATATAAGAAGCACGACCATTGCAACCTCTCAGGTTTTTCAGATTCTGACTATGCAGGAAGTCAATCTGATCGTAAATCTACATCTGGCTATTGCACTTTTGTGGGTGGCAATCTAGTTAATTGGCGAAGCAAAAAGCATAATGTAGTAGCCAGGTCCAGTGCAAAGGCAGAATATCGAGCCATGGCTCACACTGCATGTGAACTTTTGTGGGTCCAAAGTCTTCTCAAAGAGTTTGACATATCCTACTCCAGTCCTATACCGATGTTTTGTGACAACAAGGCTTCTATTTTTATTCTGAGCAACCCGACATTTCATGAAAGGACACAATATATAGAGGTCGATTGCCACTTTGTCTGCGAGACTGTTCTTTCCGGTCGTATTTGTACTCCATATCTCAGCACTAAGCAACAAGTAGCGGACATTTTCACCAAAAATTTTCCAAAGGCTCGCTTCCAGACTCTAGTAGACAAGTTGGGCATGTTTGACATCTACGCTCCAGCTTGAGGGGGAGTATAGAGATATGCTTATGTTTCACTGAGTGTCATGTGCCCAGCATGTGCCTTACGTTTTTACTTGTGTGGTTTAGTCCTATATTGCTCATCTCAGTTTTGTATCTCCTCTCTTATCCTATACAAGAGAATGCACTGTAAACCTTTTCAATCATCCAAACCAATTCAGTTCAGTCTTCTATAGATACGATGAGTCAAGCGACGAAATTTCAACAGTAAACCCCAAGAAAGCAACAAAGGAGTGGAGAAATCCTTTTGGATATCCACCATAAGAATATATAGATGATACATTCACAATATCAACCCAAAAATGAGATATCTTAACATGACCTGGCATTAGATCTCAATATCGGTGGTCATGGATGATGACAGTAGTGTAGATCAACAATGGTGTAGATGACGGTGGTGTAGATGACGACAACAAATAAGATAGCAGTGGCGGCTCCAAAAACCATGGTGCAGGACTTCGACTCCACGTCGACTTCGCCTAGTATGTAAGTAGAAATTTGTGGAAACATTGATGAAGTTTTGAGGAAGATTGGACAAGCTTCGATAAACTTAGGTAAAACTTTGATGCCAATTTTGAAAGAAAACGAAGCAAATTCATAGAGAACATTAATGGAAAAGTTCTAATTATTGTTAAAACTTAGAATTTTATTCTGATGGGTCGAGGGCGTGGGAGAGGTGGAAGGGGGAGAGGGCATGGATGTAGCCCTAGCGGACGCAAAGGGAAGGGGCAAGCAACAGTTGCAGAGTCATTTTCTTTGACTCCTCCAATCAGCCAAGCAGCGGCTAATGGAGATGGAGGCAAGCAAGCTATCCCCAGATCTCCCTCAGAATCGCCTTGAGCCACGCCACGAAAGGAAAAGGAGGTGGAAGGATCTCCTCCCAATCAATCCCCTAAGCCTCCTCCAAATGATACTTCTGAAGCAACATCATCTTCTCGCCTCACAAATTGGTTGCAGGCAATGTATTAAAAAACGGGAAGCGGGAGGCGTGCGGACGGGACCTTGTAGCCGCTCAAGCGGCAGGCGGGCGATTTTTGAAAAAGCGGGTGTCTAAATTTTATATATTTTATACAAAATTACATGTATGTGTATATAAAAAATATATTTATAAGGAACTTATATACATATCTAATCAGCAAATCAGTAATTAACTAAGTATTCATCAATACTTACTATTAAACAGTATCTCTAATCACTAAAATCAGCAAGCACATCAGTAATTGTAAATAACAAACTATGAATTGTTGAATTAAAGCAATCACTATAGTAATACTAACCAGTAGTACCAATCATTAATCACTAAAAGCAGCAAGGAAATCAGTAAAACTAATCATGCATTACTAGTATAATAGAGCAATAGGATATTTACTTCGATGCATTACAGCAGTACCCAGTTATTACAGCTTGCACACAAAGTATGCATTCTAAATTAGGATTAGCTATATCATAGAACATTTGATGTATACAAGTTTCATATATTATCGTCAACACTACTTGGACTATGTAATTAATTAATGTTAGATGCTTACATTAAGATTTTTAAACAAAAGCGGGCAAAAAGCGGGTAAAAAAGCGGGAAAAAGCGGGTGAGGCGGGAAAAAAGCGGGCGATTTTGTTCAAAAAAATTAAGCGGGCGCCTAACCCCTAAATTAGGCGGATGAGGGTCATGGCCGCCTAAGCGGCCGCTTAAGCGGCCCGCCTGGCCGTTTTTTAATTCACTGGTTGCAGGCCAATCGGCAAGGTTGGGCGGAGGTAGATGTAACTCCAATCGAGTTCATAGAACCGAATTTCAAAGATGGAGTGAGATGTGCTTCATTTCCGGCCTGGAGTGTTCCATTCCGGATTGGGAAGATCACCTCTCTATCCGCTTAGTTGGTAGGAAACCTTACAGGGGCCAGCTTGCGGGGTGGATTCACAGACAATGGAGACCGAGTGGCCCCATGGAGATCGTCACCGAAGAGAAGGCTTCATAGTTAAGATGCCTTTACATAGCGAAAGGGAGAGAGTTCTGCATGAAGCCCCATGGTTCATGGATGGGTCCTTAGTCGTCACCCATTCTTGGGAACCTGGAGCTCCTCTTCAGCCACTCTCCTTCTTGCAGGTTCCAATCTGGTTTAGGATCGAGAAAAATGGGGATTCCATGGACTTGAAACCACATTGCCAGTGTTGCATGCACAATAGGCAGGCCGCTGGACTATGATGATTCTTCCATCATAGTCGGATGCCTTGGAGCTGCCTCTGCTTGTGTCAAAGTCAGTTGTGATTCAAAGTTCCCTAAAGCAACAATGGTGGATCTTGAGGCCAAATCCAAGCTACTAAAGCTCGAGGTTTTTTTCAGGCCTCTAACTTGCTCAAGCTGTAAAAGATTTGGGCATAGGGCTACCTCTTGTCCACAGACGATTAGGAAAGCTTCCCCAGATATGGATCTACAACTCAAATTTGGGAAAACCACAGGTGTTCGAAGGAATGCCAAAGAGAAGTCTGTTGAAAGCTTCAAACTGGCATCTAAAGAACAACCCAAGGCAACTACTCAATCCACTGCAGACCAGGAGAAAACTTTTGAGGAGCAGCTAGTTGTTGATGAGTTATACCAGGAAGCTATTGTCAATCAGGTCATTGACATTGTCCTTGGTCTCACACCCAAAACAGCAAACTGTGAAACCCAACCACACTTAGATGAACCTGAGATGATAGGTTCTACCCCGGTGGTCAACATTGGGAGTCTAAATCTGGAATGGGCGCTTGAAATTTGCAGGAGTCGTCATGATGAATGTGATTCGAAATCCTAGAAACTTAACAAGGTCTGGGAAAGTTGTGGCTTCTCCTTCGAGTATCAACAAAGGGGGAAGGAACACCAAAGTGATGAGGATGAGTCTGAGGATGCTTCTAATGCAGGTTCTGCCTCTGATCATTGGGACCCTCACTTAATCAAAGTGGGAGAGTCCAGATCAAAGAAGAAGAAAAAGTACATCAGGAAGAAAGGTTGAGTAGGCTCTCTCTTGGATGTACCCCTCTTACGCGTGAAATAGCTTCTCTGGTTATCTGCCAAGAATTTGTTTCATTGAGTTTATCTTATCAAGTTTTCGTCCTTTGGATGTTGGTGTATCTGAATAGTTTTTGGGAGTTTGAACTTTGGACTTCAGTTATTGGTGCTGCTATGATTCGGGACTGATCCCATGGTTATCTCAGGCTGATCTTCAATAACCCAAGCTTTCACTCTTAGAGGGTGCTATAAACGTTAGTGTTCAGCTTGGTTTGCAAGGGATTTCAGCCTTTTAGCTGCTGGATGGTTGGTTTCGATCGTAACTGCTACTGATCTGGAGTTATGTGTTCTTATCTTCTTGATTGTCTTGTTCAGGTTGTTGTAGAAGGATGATAAACCTCCCTGCATGGAAGTTTACATCCATGGTTATGTTGTTGGCTGTCTTAGCTGTTTTTTTCTTTTCTGTTTTGGCTTATCTGGTTAACTCAGGAAAGTTTAGTTGTATTCTGAGTCCCGGGGGTCCAAACTCTATCTTGTACCCAAATTTTTGGTTTTATCTAGTTGCATTTTCACCAAAAAAAAACTTAGAATTTTACCTTAAACATCAATATTAACATAAAATCACGAGTTCACAACACAACACAAGATTCACAAGTCACAAAGTAGAGAATAGAAATGTAGAGAGTAGATTAAGTACATAATAGCTGGCCAACAACTTTATTCTCCAAATCCAAGCATAAGGGCTGCCTCCAAGCTCTAACACTCAAAAGAGTCAAAACACCAAGTTCCTAGCGTGCACTCTCTTCAATTCACCAAGGACTAAAGTGGGAGGGCAATACAAGCACGCCTCTTGCTTAAATTAAACTCCAATAGGACGCTTGAGTAGGTTAATTGTGGTTGTCTAAATGTCAACTTGTTATCGCCAGTATCGGGGATTAGTCGACAATGTCGAAGACATGTGACAGAAATGAACTGGGCCCAGCCAACATCGCTGATGTTAGAAAAAAGTTAGGCCGATATTGTGATCAGGTCGACTTATCAAGGCTTCGACTTCGCCACTAGTCGATGTTAACAACATCGGCAAAAATTCGCCGAACATCGCTGATTTTTGGATCAATGCCAAAAACAAACAATAATAGCGGCCCAAGTAGATCTAGTAGCAGCAACTTCAAGATGGATTTTTTTTTTTGTTGAAAATGGAGACGGTTCAATGGAAGTGCTTCAGGAAGATGCAGGGGATGGACAGCCACACAACACATAGGGGTGACGGCTGCCCGCAGTGGGAGGCCTCTCTCTCTCTCCTCTCTTGAGGATTAGGAGTGGCACAAGATAACATGCTCTGATACCGTGTGGAAAACAATATAGGAAAAATTCCATGTGTAGATAATATTGATAGAAGGACATTCCCTCTCCTATAAATAGGAAAGGAGGCAAGTACAAGGAAGCGGGAAACCCTAATGAGCCCAGACACAATTGGCCCATATACAATTAGACTCACTACTTAATTAACTATACTAGACTCTCTAACACTATCATCAGCAATGCTGCCAGTGGCCAACATTCTAATTTTGATAAACAATGAGATTAACAAAGCTGATGAATCTGTTTAATGATAATAATTTTATAATGAAGCAAAGTTTCAGTTCATTTGAAAAGCCGCTTAACAGATCAACAATCTGGAAAATGCATCTGAAGTGGCAGGATCAGGTACAACCTGGTCCCAAATAGCTCTACGCAACATTCATGATCGGTTAATTTAAGGTCTTTTATGGAAATCAGGGTAACTGCTCATAAATTTCGAGAATTTAAAAAAAAAAGTAGCATTTAAAGGAATCAAAGATGTTAAAATAGTTATGGACTATAGGCTGGCTGAAGAGGCCAATCATCAATCACTAACACCCCCCCCCCCCAAAACACACACACAAACACAACCACCCTAACATGCCTAGATGTTTCTAGTTTGCCTTTCCCTATATAATCAGACTCCCGAGCTTGAACAGAGAAGCTTTTTATGCACAAGCTTCCCACTCTTCAGTCTGTCACATAATTCTAGTAGTGCTATATGAACTAGAAGATGGTGTCATTTATTTCATTATGGATATTCCATTGCATCTCAGAAGTCAGTATAACTACTATGTTCTGTTCTGCATATTCTATCCTACAAATATCCAGGCTTCAAGAATATGGAAACCTAGAGGGGGGAGAACTACTTCTAGGACCCGATAATCCCAGTCTGAAGGGTTAGGTGAGTCAATCAAGGGTCAGTATCGGTGACTCAAAACACTAACCACCATAAAATTTTATAGATCTCCGTGTTTTTGTGCAGCTTCCTTACATGTGGTCATGAGATGATAAAAAGACATCACTGTTTTAAATAAAGTATTGTCTAAACACAGAACCCACATTTGCACATTGTTGGGTTTGAGAAACCAAAGCAGCTGATATATCTATAGTTGCTAATTTGTTCAGCAGTATTCACAGAAACAACTTGACTCTCAAAGAAATAGGATCAATCTATAATCTTTTCCACATGGAACAGGAAACCCAGCATGATGTGACCATTTAGAGAAATAACCATAAGAATTCAATCTCCACATGATACCACCATATAAATTGGCATTTAATTTGAAATCTACAGCCTCAAAAGGAAACCTAGTACTTCATCAGTAGCCTCTTTCCCGTCAAGTTTAGTTTACAGGCTCCAACTTTGTAGCTCCCCACTCTGAAAGTGTTAAACTAATACGGACCGTCCTGTTTCATGGCTCTACAAAGATTAGGATAATCATCTTTGTTTTGAAAAGCAGTATGCAGAACCCCGGCAGA
This sequence comes from Alisma plantago-aquatica, assembly GCA_963693085.1. Lineage (NCBI taxonomy): Eukaryota > Viridiplantae > Streptophyta > Magnoliopsida > Alismatales > Alismataceae > Alisma > Alisma plantago-aquatica. The sequence continues at coordinate 792,461,983 of OY856409.1, forward strand.
GAGGGAACCACATACAGTATATGCAATGTGTGGGCGTATAAGCAGTTTTGGGTTTTTTTAATGAATGAATTACACATAATCAAATAATGATATATTGATCTTATAATTAATAAATACAAAATGTAGAATAAGCAATTTATATATTTGGATCTAATAATTTAATATACATGTAGCCAACCCCAACATAGTTGGGACTGAGGCTTAGATGATGATGATGTATAATAATGATTATATATGTGTATAGATACATATTTATTTAAAATGTATGTGTAGTATATGGACAAATATCAAAACGTGTACATGTACTGATATAGGTGTAAAGTGTGTGTGTGTAGGTGAACAAATCAAAAGGTGTCGATATAATGTACAAATATGTGTCTCATATGTGTATATATGTAGGTTTCTCTCTCTGTATATGTATATGTATATGTAAATGCATGTGTGGGCGCGCACGTGCATGCAAATACCATACTTAAAAAATACACAAACATATCTAACTTAAAATTAAAAAAATCAAAATTGACATGTCACGTGGGCAGCCTAAGCAATTAGGCTCCCAGATCTTGGAGGTCACCGCATTGTCGTCAGTATCATCTAGGTAGTCTCATTCTTCAAGAAAGCGGTATGCGGTGTACGGGTGGAGAGTGTACCACGTAGAGCATATGCGGTAAGCAGGAGTATATACATGAGCATATGCGGTTTTGAGTTTGTTTTTTGTCAATAAACTAATTATATATAACATGATATATTGAGATCATAAATAAAAAATCCAAATATATAGATTAGACACTTTACTTATATATAAGTACATGTAAACATATTAATATGCATGTATGATATGCTTATATATGTATATATGTGTATATATGTTCAAATATTAAAATGCATGCATATCAATGTACGCATATGTGTAGACCATGTGTATAAATGTGAGTAGATCAAAATGTATACATACATGTATAAATATGTGTTTGTATATGTAAGCATATGTGTGTGTATGTATATATTAGAGAGTCAGGTTAATTTATTTAATTAATTTAATTAAGTCTATTTGTATATGGGCCCAAGTGTGTCTTGGCCCATATGAATATTTCAAACGGTATTCATATAAATGTACAAATGTGTGTGAAAATTGTTATATGTATTACAATGTATACATATAAATCAATGACTATATTTAAATTTTAATATATAATGAAATGTGTGTATATGTATGCATGTATGTATGAAATGCATGGACATAAGTTACAGGCTTTTCAAAAAGTGGAGTTTAATCGACCGCTTAATCGGCTAAGCGGGAGTATATGCGGACCAAAACCGCTTAGTGGACCGAGTAGCAATATGCGGTGTGGTAGGGTGACTGAATAGGCATAAGTGGGTGCGGCCGTGCAGACAGATTTCCATAACAGTGGGTAGTAGAAGCCATCATGGCCTTCATCTCCCTCACCAATCGTCATCCATATGTGGAAATCCTGCATGATAGATAGCGCTCCAATTTGCTAATAGATAACATATTCACAGGAAACTTTGGCACAAAAAGGGTAGAATGACAAAGACGAAGCTATTCTCGTGCCAATACCTTCAACAATAGTGTGAGAACCATCTACAAGCATTACATGTAGTATCGTGATGGATTTACTCAAACCGCAAAACATAGATTATTACCACAGATATGAGATGAAACATTAAATTAATAACCCAACAAGTATTACCATACGTAAGTATAGAAGTCATGAGTGTTGAGGTACTCTCTTTGAAGGGGGTAGATGATCTGGAGGTGTTAAGCACAATAAATAACATTGTAGCAACATTGTAGCAATATCATAGATATAAAGATCAGAAGAACCATCTTCAGTAGTGACTTAATTGGCCCAAGCCAGAGTCCCCTACTTGGCCCAACAGTAATCAGTGTGGATACTGCAGCCATGGAAGATATAGTGACAAGATCCTATGGCAGAACCGCAGCCACGAGTAGGCTCAGTGAAAAACTGACCATAGCCAGCATCAGCAGCATATGGAGTCGATGAATGTTTGGTCAGAGAAAGGCGCTGAAAGTACTTCATCCACCTCAGGTGTCGAATTGCTACCCAAAATTTGATCAGTAATGCCTGCAACATAATTTGGGAGACTGGATAGAAATTGAACTAGTTGTAGCGGACATTTCTACTATCGTAATTTAGTGACATCAAACGTCGGGGGATGGCACATCAGAAGATCATCACAAAGAGGCTTGAAGTAAGCATAGTGGTCTTCAGTATTGGTGTCAAGTGTGATCTTGGGCTTGTTAATTGTGAGTATAGATCATATACCTTCGTTGATATGTGCTTATGAGCATATACATGAGCAAGTTAATCCCACATGTCTATAGTTGTAGGGAGACGCAAAAGGGAAGCAATAACCTGATGTTTCACACTGTTACTCATGAAAAGGGAATCATTCTTCTGCCAGGTAGCCTAGTCAGTTTTAGCTTTGCAATAGCAACTAAGAGACAAGTGGTGAAGTAGTCAATTGTGTTGCGTGATCATGAGTAACATAAATCTCTAGAGAGTGATGTCGCATGTTAGAAGAGGGAAAGATGAAAGCTCTCGTTGGACTATCCACAAAGGACCATCCACAAAGGTTACATGACCCAGATACATATAGCGTCCTATCAACCAACAAGTTCGGGACTCAACAATATGGGTCTAAACCAGTAGCCTATGCTATTACATACTTTACACTCCCCCTCAAGCTGGACATAGATGTTGATCATGCCTAGCTTGTCAACCAAAGTAGAATTTCTTTTTGCTTAGTGGTTTAGTGAGTAAATCTGCAACTTGTTCTTCATACTTAGTGAAGGTGTACATTATAATCTCTGTCGAAATTGCTTCTCTGACAATAGGAGTCCACCTCAATGTGTTTTGTCCTTTCGTGAAAGACTAGATTACTCACAATGAAAATAGCAACAATATTTTTACAATGCATATGCATACGAGTAGGAGGCGAAAACCCCAACTCTAATAGGAAGGTTTTCACCCACATCATTTTAGAGATGGTATGAGCCATAGCCCCGTATTCAGCCTCGACACTAGATCAAACATCAATTGTTTGCTTCTTACTACGCCATGTCACTAAATTACCCCGACAAGTGTATAGAAGCCTGAAGTAGATTTAATGTCTTTTAGATTGTCAACATAGTCGAGTCTGAGTAGCGGGTGAAGCCACAATATCTATTTAACTTTATAGTGCAAGCCTTTTTCTAGGGAACCCTTTTAGGTGTCTAAGTATGTGGCATTAGCATTCCAATGGTTTGTTGTGGTTTATCAAGATACTTGCTAATAAGTCCAACAACAGTTGTAATATCAGGGTGTGTAAAATAAAACATACTAGCTTGCCAACTATTCTCCTATATCTTTGATTATTAGGAAAGGTAGGCAAGGACTTATGTATTTGTTGGTTTAGTGCCCAGCATTCCAGTATCATAAAGTAGTTCCAAGACACACATAATTTGAGATAGACAAATAGTTATTGATGTATGTGCGACCTCAATGCCTATAAAATATCAGAGCCCACTCAGATCTTTAGTTGCAAAGTACTTGCATAAGTAGTGATTTGTGTCCTGAATAATCACAACAATACTGTTTTTTAACAAATATGAATGATCAACATGTCGTTAGCAGAAACAAAATTGCACCAGAATGTGACTCAGTTTCTCAACCAGGCTCGTGGACTTTGTTAGAGTCCATAAATAGCTCTCATTAGTCGACAACATTGGCCAAACTCCCTTGAACAACAAACCCAGGTGGTTACTCTATGCAAACAATTTCCTTCAAATCATCAAATTCCAACATCAAGTTGTAGAAGAGGCTAGTCCAAGCTCACAACAACTAATATCAAGATGTGAATAGAGTTAAGCCAGTCCACATAGGAGAATGTCTCAAAATAGTCAACACCATATATAATTATGTATGGATGTCTTGGTCACAAGTCATGCCTTAAGTTGTTGAACAGTTCCATATCATTGGTATTCAACTACGAAGACCTAACGACAACCAACTGGATGCCATTCGGCAGGTGGATCAACAAGGTCCCATGTATGGCGATCAGTGAGAGTAGAAATGTTGTCCTCTGTTGCCTTGCGCCGTTCAAGGTGTTGTAGAGTCTCAGATGTTGTCTTTGGAACAAAAATAGGAGTGGTGGTAATGCAAGAGAAGGTAAGACGGAGGTGTTGGGTACAAAATCTGGTGATATCATATTGAGTGTAGGCACGCTTACCCTTTCACTATACAATAAATTTATTTTATGTCAGAGAAGGCAGATGAAGACATGGTAGTAGGAGGAGGTGCTTCCAAACTAGGGCCTTCATCATGAGGCACATATATAGGAGGGGCATGGTCCAGATGGAGATGTCAGCGCTGGTGGAGTTGTAGCGGTTTGATTACTGGAGGATATGGTGGCCATACAAGTGGCATTTGCAAGGAAACTAAGGGTGAAGGTATGGCAACGTCAGTTATGAGTGGAGTGTTGGCTTCAAAATAGTAAGCAGTGGATTCAAAGGTCATGTCCGCCCTAACAAACCACTTGTGCCGAAGAGGACCATAGTATAGATAACCTTTCTGTGTTCAAGAGTAACCAAGCAACATGTATTTGTTGCAACGAGGGAAGAACCTATCCTGGCCATGACTTAGACTTTTAACAAAGCAGGTGCAACCAAAGATACAGGGTGGTAAGGGAAAAAGCTCAGTTGTTGGATGAAGGATTTTCAAGGGAATTTTCTTGTGGAGGACTGAAGATAGCGTGTAATTGATCAGGAAGCAAGCAGTGAGGAGGGCTTCAGGTCAGAATTGAATGGGAATATGAGAATGGATCATGATTGTTCGGGCAACATCTAAAGGTGGCGAGTCTTCCTTTCAGCTACACCATTCTGTTGTGGAGTATAATGGGCAAGAGGTTTTGTGGATCGTTCCTTGTACTAAGTAGAAGCTTGTTAAGTCATGTTGAACAAATTCAAGTGCATCTTCCGTTCGAAAGTATCTTAATGGAAGAGGAAAATTGTGTTTCAATTTCGGCAAAAAAACAAACGAACTCTGGGTAAAACTTGCGAACGATCCTTAAGGAGGAAGAGAAGTCACCCGAGAGATTTACGTGTAGTCTATGTAAATCCGAGCTCACTTTAGGTGACCCTTTCCTACATACAGACACACACGTGTGCACGCACACACCCACACACACACACACATACGTGTGTGTGTGTGTGTGAACACCTCAAAGATTTAGATGAGTTCCTTTGCATTGTTTTTTCAATTTGTAAAACAGTAATTTCTGAGTTATCCAAATAATTAACATTTTTTCTAAAAGAAACTTTTCATTGACATCCTATGAAAAAGTTTAGCTTTGTGATTGTGGTTATTGAGGTGGGAGAGAGATAAGGTTGTGGGTGAGAGAGAAAAGGGTGTGTGAATGCAACAAAAGCAGCTGCCACACCATGGCAAAGCTTGCTCTAATTCCATATTGAAAGGTATCGGGTGAACAGTAATCACTCTACAGTGTACGCATAGTAAGGAAAAAAGCAGGAAAAAGGCAAAGATAAAATAGGAAAGCAACTAATATTCTGATAAGCAAATAACTGCAATATATGTGGTAAAAATACTGATCTCGACTGATAATATGAACTTTTATTGAATCTTTATAATTAGTTGCTAACAAATTTTAACAAAGTTGCCACTTGCCACTAACATATATTTACATGCATAGTCGAACAAATTCCACACAATTTTTAAAGATAAGTATACAACTAAATAATGGTAAAACGTTTAAAAAAATGCATCATGAGATTCAATCCTAAGTCCAGCATAGTACCTCTTTAATTTCCCACTTGTCCTTCAGCCAAATATCTGCATTTGTTACTTTGTCTTCGGCTATGCTATTTCTGCAATGTAAATTTCCCCAATCCATGATCTTGAGCAAGTCTTAGAATAGCAAAAGTGTTTGCAGGCAAAATAAAATATAATTACAACAATGGTACTCTAAAAAAGCCAGTAATTTCACAGAAGATAAACAGCGGCATCAACTGAGTAACTGTAGCAAGTACCTGAAAGTTATTAATGGGAGATTAGGACTGAACATTATCTCAGTCTGACCACTCATGCCGGTACATAATTAGTTATGTTGATAACTAGGTTGACACGAGAGGAACTCCGTTGCTTCTCTCTTATGCATCCCGTTGTATTTGGTGGCTACTCTTGCTGTAGTGGAGGATTACTAGGACTAGAGGTGCTGGTAGTGTAATGGGAAGCAACAGCAAGATGGAAAAGTGTGCAAAGGAGAAGAAGAAACCAGTGCAGTTGGCGCCCATTTCCAAGCCCCTTGCCTGAAAGAAGCTCTGTAAAAGGACTCTCAAGCGCGTCGAAGAGCATCTGGGTCAAAATGCTTGTTTAGAGGTGTTAAGGAAGTTGTCAAGAGCATTCAACAGGGAAGAAAAGATTGTGTTATTGTGGGCAACATGCCTCCAGTTGTTGTTACTCATGTTTCTATTTGTGAGAGAAAAGCCGATATCACTTACATCTAAGTCCCATCCAAAGAGGATCTTGCCACAGCCGGCGCCACCAGTAGACCTATTTGCTGTGTTCTGGTAATGACCAAGCCTTCCAAAGGCAAGCTAGCTGCAGAGAGAGGGATCTAGTTTTATATTTTCTTGGTTGATTTTGTCTATAGCTGTCTTTAAACTTTATTTTGAACTTAATGCTAGTTTGATGTGATTTTGAAGAGCCTGATTGAGAAAAATAGGAGGGTGACATTAGAGCACAACCATTTTCCACAAATATTTAATCTTGCATGTTTTGGTTATATTGAGAGATATTATTGTATTTTTCGTTTAAATGTATTTCTGCTTGAGCTCTTTCTTTAGTCTATAACATGGGCCCATGTATAAAGTGGCCCATTAGGGTTTTCAGTCCATTTCCTTGTACAGCCTCTTCCTATTTATAGGAGTGAGTTTTCTCTTTTGTGAATATAGAAAACACGGCCATTTCCACATGATATCAGAGCCAGGATACCTAGTCTTGATCTCCACCAGCCGTCGCCGCCTTCTCCCTCTCTCTCTCTCTCTCCCCCCATCAGCCACCGTCGTCGCATCATCCATCTTCACCGCCGCTGCTGATCACACCTAAGGGAATTTACTTCTCCTTCTAGCCATATCCTCTTTTCCAACAAGAGGATCTAGGGACATGGCCAACGGTCCTTCCAAGGTTCTTATGCCCTGAAGAGTTGTTATTTGGAAGAAACGTTTGGCAGATCCAAGGTTTTAAAGTGTGTGAGGCGCATCGAGGCGTTTTCGGCTCAGCGAGGCGAGTCGTAAGCCTCAGATTGTACCAAGGCGTACATATAAATATATAAATATATATATATATATATCCACATATAATATATATATATATATAAATAATATACATATATGTATAAACATACATATACATATACATAATCCTATATATATATGAATACTTATATGTACATATACATATATAATCCCATATATTTATCTATGAATACATATATGTGCGCGTATATAGTCATATATACAGATTTACATATGCATACATGTATATACTATATAGACAGATTTCTATTTTATACTATACAGATTGGCATATATATAACAGATATATATAAATATACTATTACTATATAGACAGATTTCTGTTTTATACTATACAGATTTACATATATAACTATACAGATTTACATATCTCTGAAACAGAAATATATATATGTATAGATAGATATACTATTACAAATACACATGTATTTATAGATACAAATCTATACATATAAATATAGTTATAATTATACACAGATGCATATATATACACATACACAAGAGAATGTGTACATACATGCAGCATATAATGATAAAAGTAGTAAAATATCTGTTAACATATATTCCTGTTTTATATATTTTGTTAGTTGTTTTTTTATTTCCATAGTATATGTGGACCTCTCTGTAAATGTTTCAGTTTTATATATATGAGGGTGCACACATTGTGCAACCCTACGCTTCCCAAAACTGCTTTGTGTTTCACATGGTACCAGAGCAGTAGATCCAGCCGCCACCCTCCCACCCCTCTCTCTTCTCCGGCCGGCCGTCCCCCCCCCCTCGCCCGCCCGCAGTCGCCGGGCAGCAGGCCCGCGCATGCAGCCGCCGGGCAGCAGCCGCCGGGCTCGCCGCCGGGGCCGGGCGCCCACTCCGCCGAAGGGGGCCGGTGAGCCTCTGCGGTTCATAGCCGTCGGTACATTGGCTCCGTGAAGTTCTGCAGCGGTTCGGTGGCTTGAAGTTGGTGTGACGTAGACCGCTTTTTCGGTCTTTTGCCTGCCTGCCCGTGTAGGCCGTTGTGCCACCGGGTTCTGTTCTGCGCTTCGGCGTAGACCGTATGTGAGAGGTCTTCTCTGTTGTTTTTGTGCCTGTTGTGCCTGTCTGACGGCGTAGCCCGTCTCCTGCCTGATCCTGCCTGTTCCTTCTGTGCCTACTGCTCACATGGCGTCCTCGAGCGATGACTTCCGCCGTCAGGTTACTACTGTGAAGCTTGATGGGCGCAACTATCCACATTGGGTGTGCTCCATGACGATCTATGTCAGATCCAAGGGCAAGTACTCACATCTTACCCGTGCTGGTCCGCCAGTACCCGCAGAGGACGCTGATGCTAAAGATGTGAAGGCGTATGACGACTGGGTTCGTGACGACTCCACTGTGATGACCTGGATTCTCAACAGCAGCATTGAGAAGATTAGCGTCACACTTCTTCACTTGCCTACGGCGAAGCAGATGTGGGATCAGCTCGCCGGTACCTACTCGCATAGTCAGAACCCCAAGAAGGTGTTTGACATCACCAAGCAGCTGGGACGTCTACAGTTCACGGGGACGGACATTGCGGATTACTTCTCTGACTTTACTGGATTGTGGGGTGAACTGGAATCCTATCACCCTCTCTCCACGGACCTGGCTACCATGCAGCGTCAGCGCCAGGAGCTGCAGTTAGTTCAGTTTCTTTGTGGACTGCCCGAGTCCTACGTTGGAGTTGTGGATCAGATCTTAGCCAGTGACCCTCTACCGTCACTACAGAGTGCCTGCAAACGTCTTCAGTGTTTGCCTTCGTCTTCATCGTCTCTGACTACTGATGTTGGGGACTCTTCGGCTCTTGCTGCAGCATCTGGTCGTGGTCGTGGTCGCTTTACTGACAGTCGTCCTCCCCTGGGTGGAGGACAAGGACGGGCTGCTCCTGGTCGTGGAGCCTCTTCTACTGCCCCTACTGCTGGTGCGCGTCCTCAGTCAAGACAGCGCCTTTGTACCTTCTGTGGCCGGTCCAACCATATTGAAGAAAAATGCTGGGAAAAATATGGTAAGCCGGCATGGGCCAATGCAGCTGCTGACTCCACTACTATTGCATCAGAAGGAACGACTCAGCCTATTGACTCTGCCTCCTCGGGTGCGACTGCTGACTACATCCGTGCTGAGGTGGAGCGTCTTCTTCTTGAGCGTGCTGGTGCGTCGTCTACAGCCTCGACTAGTGGAGCTCATGCCGCAGCTTATTCTGGTTATGACACTGCCTTTCTGAGCTCTTCTTCTACTCCTGGTAATACTAAGTGGGTCATCGACTCCGGTGCCTCTTCACATATTTCTGGAAATCGATCACTGTTTCAAAAATTATATAAACCTGCTCGACCCTCATCTGTTATGCTGGCTGATGGTTCCAAGTCTGCGGTGTCTGGAGTAGGGGATATTGTTTCTGACTTTCTGCTGAAATCTGCCTTATATGTGCCTAGATTTCCTTTGAATCTGTTGTCTGTCAGCAAGATATTGAGAAGCCTACAGTGTAGTCTGACTTTTATTCCTGGTTCATGTGTTTTTCAGGACCTTCGCACGAGGATGAAGATTGGTGGGGGGTATGAAGGTGCTGATGGACTTTTCTACCTGGATCATTTGCCAAAAGCAGCTAAAGCAACTATGACTCCTGCATTATCTACCTCTGTTTCTGCATTACAGTGGCACTACCGGCTGGGCCATCCATCATCTGAAAAGCTTCGACATTTAGTTTCTGATCTTGGCATTTGTAGTTTTCAGTGCGAGTCATGTCAACTCGGAAAGCAGACTAGAGCTGTTTATCCTAGACGCAGTCATATTAGCAGTAAACATATGTTTGATCTAGTGCATTCTGATGTATGGGGACCTTGTCATGTGCCGAGTCTATCTGGTCATAAGTATTTTATTCTGTTTATTGATGATTTTTCAAGGACTACTTGGTTGTTTATGATGAAAAGTAGGTCCAAAGTTTTGTCTATTATCAAATTCTTTTTTTCTGAAATAAAAACACAATATGGTGTGCCTGTCAAAATTTTTCGTACTGACAATGCGCTGGAATTTGTTAAAAAAGATGTGGATGTTTTTTGTAAATCTGTGGGTACAATACATCAGACCTCCTGTGCTTATACACCTCAGCAAAATGGTGTGGCTGGGCGTAAAAATAGACATGTGTTAGAGGTGGCTAGAACTATTATGATGCATGCACATGTTCCTCGCTCTTTTTGGCCTGAGGCTATATTGACTGCTTGTTTTCTAATAAATAGAATGCCATCATCTGTGATTGGAAACAAAATACCTATTCAAGTTCTTCAACCCGATATTCAGTTATTTACTGTGCCTCCTCGGATTTTTGGATGTACTTGTTTTGTAAGGTTACTTGGACCTGCTTCTGATAAACTGTCTCCTCGTGCTGAGAAGTGCATCTTTTTGGGATATTCTCGTACCCAGAAGGGATACAGATGTTACAGTCCTACTGCAAGAAAATGGTATACTAGCAGTGATGTAGTTTTCTTTGAGGATACTCCTTACTATTCTACTCGTGGTGACAGTTTACAGTCTGATCTTATTGCCTCTCCTCTACCTGTTACTACTGATTGTGTGCCTGATATTACTGATAAAGTCACTACTGAGGCTGCTAAACCTCCTCTTATAGTTTATCAACGCAGGAACAAAGCACCTTCTACTCAAGAAACCCCCCATGCAAACCAATCTTCACCTCCAGAAGGTTCTACTACACCTGAGGTACATTCTGATCTTGATTTACCCATTGCTCTTAGAAAGGGTACTCGTTCCTGTACATCACACCGTATTGCTCAGTTTGTTTCTACTGATCATCTGAATGTTCATTCTAGCAATTTTGTATATGCCTTATATGTTGTTGCTGTTCCAAAGAATATCCAGGATGCTCTACAGAGTACTGGATGGGTGTCTGCTATGAAGAAGGAGATGTTGGCTCTTGCTGAACGAGATACTTGGGAGCTGGTGGATCCACCTCCTCAGTGTAAACCTGTAGGTTGCAGATGGGTGTATGCTGTGAAATATCAACCTGACGGCACTGTTGAAAGGCTGAAGGCACGATTAGTTGCTAAAGGCTACACCCAAACTTATGGTATTGACTATTTTGAGACCTTCTCTCCTGTTGCTCGTCTTAATTCTGTCAGAATTCTTCTGTCTGTTGCTGTTAATCTTGACTGGCCGCTGTTGCAACTAGGTGTCAAAAATGCCTTCTTGTATGGCGATTTACAAGAAGAAGTCTATATGGAGCAACCTCCTGGGTTTGTTGCTCAGGGGGAGTCTCACAAAGTTTGCAGGTTAAAGAAGTCTATTTATGGGCTTAAGCAGAGTCCCCGTGCCTGGTTTGATAAATTGAGCAAAATTATGATTAATTTTGGGTTTCTGCGATCTCAGGTGGATCATTCTGTTTTCACCAAGAAGACTTCAGCTGGTATTATTATTCTGATTGTCTATGTTGATGATATTATCATATCTGGCAGTGATTCTCTTGGTATTCAGGCTACTAAATCTCATCTAGGCAAGCACTTTGCTACCAAAGATTTGGGCAAACTTATATTTTCTGGGCATAGAAGTTTCTAGAAACTCTAATGCTCTTGTGTTGTCTCAGCGAAAATATGTCCTAGACATACTGCAGGAGACTGGTATGCTGGGAGCGAGACCTGCTGATATACCTCTAGATCCTAATGTAAATTGGGATGATGACTCTTCTCCTCTCTTTGCTCATAAAAAGTACAGGAGGCTGATTGGTAAACTCATTTATTTGACTGTCACCAGAGCTGACATTTCTACTGCAGTGGGTCTTCTTAGCAGGTACCTTGATAAACCCAGACAGTGTCACTGGGATGCTCTTTGTCAGATTCTACGATATTTGAAGAAGTCTCCTGGCAAGGGACTTCACTACAGGAAGCATGGACACTGTTCTCTTGAAGGGTACTCTGATTCTGATTATGCAGGCAGCAGAGTTGACAGAAAATCTACTTCTGGGTATTGTACGTATGTTGGAGGTAATCTTGTTACCTGGAGTAAAAAACAAAATGTTGTGGCCAGGTCCAGTGCTGAAGCTGAATATAGGGCCATGGCCCATACTGCCTGTGAATTGTTGTGGGTGCGCTCTCTGTTAAAAGAGTTCGGGGTTGACTCTTCTTCTGCTATACCTATGCACTGTGATAATAAAGTTGCTATCTTCATTGCTAATAATCCAGTTTATCATGAGCGCACTAAACACATTGAAGTAGATTGTCATTTTATTCGGGAATCCATTCTTACTAGCAAGATCTGCACTCCCTTCACTCGTTCTGAAGACCAAGTTGCTGACATCTTCACCAAGCTGCTGGCGAAGAAGCAATTCTGCACACTGACGGACAAGTTGGGCATGATTGATATCTATGCTCCAACTTGAGGGGGAGTGTTAACATATATTCCTGTTTTATATATTTTGTTAGTTGTTTTTTATTTCCATAGTATATGTGGACCTCTCTGTAAATGTTTTAGTTTTATATATATGAGGGTGCACACATTGTGCAACCCTACGCTTCCCAAAACTGCTTTGTGTTTCACAATATCCATAGTTGTTAACAAACAAACATACACATATACAGATATGCACATACATATATCTATATACATACAATTTTGGGATAATTTAGCCTCTATTAAGCCCAAAATAGGATAATACAGCCTTTTTTTAGACAGAGTATGAGGCTTATGCCTCAACGCCTCTAACGCCTCGATACGCCTCACAGAAACTGAGGCGCACGCCTCTCACTGGCAGACTGAGGCTTAAGCCTCGAGGCGTACCGGAGGCCGCCTCACCTCGTGGCGTACGCCTCTTAAGCCTCGAGGCGTGTTTTTTAAAACCATGGGCAGATCTGAGGTCATTCATGACCACCTATTCTAGGGCTATGTCCACTCTATTATTGGTATGATTGGTTAGATCCAACATATCACCCTGCTTCTCCTTGGTAAATCATAAGTATTTGCCACTTATTATGGGTCCGTTTTGACCTTTTTTTGCCGGATTCGCCATTTCTGTTCCTGATCTGCTGCTGCCCCGACCTTTGACACGTCGTGTTCCTGCCAGACACGTCGTGTCCCAAACCAGCAAATCATCTGATCTGTTGCTGCCCCAACCTTTGACACGCCGTGTCTTATTTTTGACTTGTGTCTCATATTGGCGAATCATCGAACACGTCGTGTCTTATTTTTGACACATCGTGTCTTTTTCCAGAAGACTATCTGCTATTGTCTGACACACTGTGTCTTATTTTTTACAGGCCATGTCATTTTCTAGAAGACTATCGGCTGTTGTCTGACACGCCGTGTCTTATTTTTGACATGTCGTGTCTCTTTCCAGAAGACTATTTGGTGTTGTCTGACACGCCGTGTCCTTTTCTAAACACGCCATGTTGCTGCTTTTGGAGACTCTTTGAATATCACTATTGCTCTATGGCTTCATCTTCCTCTGAGATCATGGAGACACATTCTAGATGTGTCACTTCTGCCAAGTTCAACGGATCCAACTTCATTTTGTGGGAACGATCCTTTCAAATTTATGCTCACTCTACAGGCAAGCTTGAGCATCTCACTGAACTACCTCCTCCTAAAGATGAAACGAATGACAAAAAGAAGGTCGAGTATAAGAAATGGGCAGAATGTGATTCTGACATACTTGTCAAAGCACTCGCCTAGGCAGCCGCCTAAGCGGCAAGGCGCCCCAGGGCTGCGCCTAGGCGAGGACGCTTTGTTTATAATGCTACATTGACCTAGTTTTGTGGGTCTGGTTGTATATTCACTTATTTTAATGCTTGATATGGCTACACCAATGTTCAAAATTAATAGTGTTGCCTATTTTATGTGCCAAATATCACTTTTAATTGGATTTAATACTCTTTTTTGGGTTTGACTGGATCTAATACTCTTTTGTTGTTTGACTGGATCCAGTGTTGTCAAGGCGCCCGCCTAGGCGGCGCCTAGGCGTCCTAGGCGCTAGCCAAGGCTGCTCAAACTAGGCGCCCAGCCCAGTATGTGCATTATATGGGTGTCTAAGGCCTTTTAAGCCTAAATTAAGTCATTTAAAGGATAAATTAGCATAAATCAAGTCTGGATTTGGTCAAATTAGATTAGCTTGAGTCAATTTATGGCTGAAATAGGTCTGATTTAGGCAAAATCAGGCCAAATTTTGGAAAATTAGGGAAAACATGTTTGATTTGGGCCAAATTGGTAAGTCATAAAATCACTTCCTCATATGTTTGTTGTTCTTGCTTCTTTTTCTTTTCTTTTTTTATCCTTTCTCCTGCATTTTAGTCCTTAATCCTACTGCTGCTGCGTTTTTTTTTTAAGTTATTCCTCCTATATCCCCTCCTACTCCGAAATCCTACTACTGCTGTGTTTTTTTTATTCTGTTTTCTTCAAATCCTCTTTTACATCACCTATGCTTCGTAATGTTGATGATGTTGTACTTTCTACTTTCCTCTTTTACATCACCCTTTTTCCCTGCTTTCTTTTCTAAGTCTCCTGCTCCAATTGTTGTTGCAGGCTTGTTGATATTACTTCCCCTTTTTCTTCCTATTCCCATCTCCTGCTACTGCTGTCATAACCTCATTCTGCCCTCTTTTTATGTTTCCTATATGGTATTATATGTAGTATATATGTATAATAAGAATCAAATTAACATACTGAAAAAGATACAAAATATAAAAAACGCCCAGAACAGCCTAGGCGCCCCTTGGGAAATGCTGACCGCCTAGCCACCTTGACAACCATGACTGGATCTAATACTCTTAGTACACATTTGATTTTTCTTAGGTTGCACCTTCAATTCAGATTGTACTAAGTAGCTATGCTATGAAGGATAGTGATTGCATTTCTTAATACTTGTAGCTATGCATGACAATAAATATATATTTATTTGTTGATCACTCTCTTACATTCTTTACAATAATTCTTTTCGTGTTCTTGACATTATTGTCAATGATAATTTATTAGAAATGTAATTGGTTATTTTTTCATACAATAAAATATATATATGGGGAGATCGACTATAAATATGTAGATAACTACATATATAACTATACAATGTGTGTATATGAGTGAGGAAAAACCATAACACATGTATATATACATAAAATATATACATAAATTATTATTTTTAAAGGTAGCCTAGGTGACGCCTAGTCGCGCCTTGGCGCAAGGTGTCCAGCCCCAACGCCGTGTCGCCTTGCCGCCTTAACAAGTATGGATTCTGAAATCCTGTCTTGGATTATAAATAGTTGTGAATCACTTGTATCCACCAATCTCCTGTTTACTAATATTGTCAAGGAAGTTGGGACCATATTGCTCAGATTTATTCCAGTAAGGGAAATGCATCCCGTGTTTTTGAACTCTATAAACATCTGCATTCTCTAAGATTTGACGAAACTACCTCGTTTGCCTCACATTTTGATACCTTCAAAGGTATTTGGGGAGAACTCAAACTCCACCATCCATTATATACTAATCTCCATAAACTGCAAAAACAACAAGATGAAGTCCATTTATGCCAGTTCTTGGCATCCTTGCCCCCCAGCTATGAAGTCGTCCGCCAACAAATCCTTACATCTGAACCATTACCCATGTTGGATGATGTTTATCTTCGGCTATCTCGCTTAGTGTCTTCTACTACCAAAGAAGAGCATGCTGCCCTGGTTGTTGTTGGACGAGGATGTGGAAACTCTATGCATGGACGAGGCCGAGGACTTAACAATGGTGGCAGAGGGCCTCCTCAGTCCTATGGAAGAGGGTCTTCTCCTCTTCGGCCTCGGTATTGCAACTTCTGCAAAAGGACTAATCATACCGAGGGTAAATGCTGGAAGAAGCATGGAAAGTCGAATGGGCAAACCAAGTCTCCACTAATGAAGCTGATGAAGTGTCTCCTAGTGTTGCTACTCCTTAGATGGTAACACGAAGTTCGTCTGACCTTGACAAGCTAATCAAAGCTACTTCTGCACTTACTACCACACCTCAGGCGAACATTGCTCAACGCTCAGGTGATCCTTCCTGTCTTCAAGCTTCTTCTTCGACAAAAGACGATTGGATTGTTGATTCTGGTACCACAGCAAAACAAGTTTGAAGAGGCATGAGCCTAAGTCCTCAAAATCACTTGTCAATAAAAAAACTGCTCGATACTCGTCCCAAGTAAAGACTTCCAATTGACTCAGTTCGATTGTCATCTATAGAAGGTGGTTAGCATACATGTTGTAGTAGTTTTTGCTGTCCATGTGGATGCCAATACCATAGGAGGTTCTGTGTACAAAGTTATTCAGGAGCTTTACCTTTTCTTTGATATATTCTTTCTTGTTCTCTATTTGTCCATTCTCTTTGAGACTCATTTCCACTCTCCTTAGGCTGGTGGTAACAACCACGCTTTAAAATTTTGACTAAAATGTCTAAAATTTCAGCCTAAATCTTGTTTCCGGAGGGTACCAGATATAGAAATTCAGTTACATATGGCAACAAAATTTGGTATATCATTTCAACAAAAAAAATCGGAATAAAATACTGAATAAAAATGAGAATGATTATGTATTACTTAATAGCATACAGGATATAAGATATAATACATTGTTGCATAAGAATATAAATATATATATATATATATATATATTAATAATTGAAATCCCCATTGAAACAGTTCTATATCTTTTCACCCACACATGTAGGAGTTCCCCTAGCCAATATCAATATATGAATTTATTGCACAACTAGATGCATTTATCTATATAGATCAACCTGGTAAAATTTCATGACTTTATTTCTTTATTTGGTCATCAGAAATGTGTCGAAATCTTGTGCCCACAGCAATGGATTCGTCAAAATTCCCACCGAAATTTCTATAAGTTTATGTTTCTGGACCATTGGAAGAAGTGTCGAAAGCAGTGTTATCAAGGTGCCCGCCTAGGCGCCGCCTAGGCGCGCCTAGGCGCCCTAGGCGTTAAGCCAGGCGCCTCAAACTAGGCGCCCAGCCTATTAAATGCATGAAGTGGGCGTTTAAGGCGTTTTAGGCCCAAATTATGCAATTTAAAGGCTAAACTAGCATGAATCGAGTCTAGATTTGGTCAAATTAGATCACCTTCAGTCATTGCATGGTTGATATAGGTCTGATTTAGAGTAAATCAGGTCAAATTTTGGCAAATTAGGTCTGGTCTGAGGAAAATCAGGTCTGATTTGGGGAAATGAGGATTGATTTGGGCCAAATTGGTATGTCCTCATAGCGCTGTTTGTTAAGTTTTTTCTACTTTTTCATATTTTTATTGTTCTTGCTTCTTTCTCTTTTCTTTTTTTATCCATTCTCCTGCATCTTATTCCTGAGTCCTGCTGCTATGTTTTTTCTGAGTTATTCATCCTATATTCCCTCCTACTACTATGCAAGTATGTGCATATTTTCTTATTCAAATTTGTCCTATACATCCTGCTACGAAATCTACTACTACTATTTACATATCTAATTTTCTTTTTCTGATTTCGTCCTCCTAAATCTCCTCTCTTAGCCACTGTTGTTTGCATGTTTCCATTTATTTTCACTGACCTATTCCTTCCTCTATATTTTCTAATTCAGCACCTGCTACTGCTGTTTTTTATTTTGTTTTGTTGATTCTTCCTCTTTCAATCTCCTTTTACTGCCCTTGGTTTGTCTTATTCTGACTTCTTCCTACAGAACTTCTACCATTTGCATGCTCTTTTTATCCAATTTTCTCTCACCAATTCGTACTTGTCTTCCTCTTACTGTTGTTTCATTTTCTTCATGTTAATTCTGTTGTCCCTGATTCTCCTATAGTTATCAATTCAAATTAGACTTACAATAACATTTAATGAATAAATAATACATTATCACATATAGTATCATGTGTGTGAACATTTAAATATGTAACTGAAAAATAAAAGTAAAAACAAAAACGCCCAGAAAAGCCTAGGCGCCCGCCTAGGCGCCTAGGCGGGCTAGGCGCCCCTTAGATGAAACCCACCGCCTAGACGCCTTGACAACCATGGTCGAAAGTGGACATGTTTTACTATGGTAACAACAAGGAGATTGGAAAACTTAATGGGTTATAGTAATATATCACCTCAATCATGTGAAACAGATAGTTCTTTGTGTCACTCATCCATATGTTTCATCTCTGTTGGGCATCTCTAGAGTGAAACCTTGTGGGGCTTTTGGCTCATTAGAAGTGGAATGCATCAAGGAGCCCTGACATACTCTCCAATCAGAACCATAGAAAGAATGAAATGATATCATAACACTAAGACCTTTACATTATGTGAGTAGAATTGATAAGACTGAACAGACACATGCAGTAATGGGACAAAGCTTAGACCCATAAAGAATAACCATATAGTCTCTATCAATTATTACCAATCTAAATTAAGAGAAGCAGAAATTTAGAAATATATATCAATAAAAACATTAACGAACAAAAATTAACAGTATGAAGTATCTGTATTTTCTTATCTGACATTGTACATTTAGAATAACTGGCCAGAAACTATGATATTCATTTAAGTGATTCTGTGGTTTATTGCATAAGTTCATACATCCTTTAGTGCTCTTACAAAGTTGACTTGTTTAGTTTGAGAGTAATAAATAATACATAAATAAACAGTAATTGTCCGAGAGAGTGTATTCCAGAGTTTGCTAGACCTATTGGTTGGAGCTGAGAAAACGTTCCTTTGTGATTCATTGTTCCCATCACTGTCAGTCAACCCAAGGAAAACTCCGAATGGTTGCCCAGGAAAAGATCCTCCAAATGGTCCTGCATTATATAGAATATACCTCTTCAGGCTGAGAAGCCCAGTGATGGAGTAACAAATTGGTAGAAAGGGAGCAGGAGGTAGAAACAAAAGAAAGAACCTGAAGTTCCTGCACTTGCTTGAAAATTTTGATTTTGAATTTGAAACGGATTTGCCTGCCCAACAGCAGAGGAACTGGTTTCTGAAAAAGGTGACCTGATATGAAAAGGAATGGAACCAGAAGACAAGTGTAAGGTATAGGAAAACATTACAAATATAGCACATCATGTATTTCAATCATGAGAAACAAATTGCCAAAAGGAACCAAGGACATGCCTGATATTTGGTCCAGTGTTGGTTGCTGGTCCTATGCTTTTCCCAAAACTGAAAGCAGACACAGGGAAGCTGCTCTGACTGTTTGGTGAAGGTGTGTTATAATTTGAAAACTGGCTTGCCATAGGCATACTGCTAGTATTTGATGCAACATAAGGCTTGTTCAGCAAAGTGTTAAACTCCTGCAACTTAGAATTGAGCAAGTTCCTCTCTCTTTCAACCTGCATCAAGTAAGTATATATCACAAAAGATTTTCATGAGGCTGAGTTGATAGAGGTAGAATGTGAAGGGATCGTTGAAATAGTAGTTTGTATTAAATAGATGAACATAGACAGATCACGCCAAAATATGATGGCATCTAGCGTAAATCTTACAATTTAATATAACAGTATTCAGTATAAAATGGTTGGTAAAGCCTCTAATGTTTTTATAGACCACTTCAAAAGTGAAGAATGCTATTGTAAATATTTCTTACTATCATTTGCAAACTCATGCCTTGTTTAGCTTCTTCATATGCTGTAGCACGTAATTCCTCATAGCTGATGTCACCCGAAATATCACATGGAAGGCTTAAAACAGACATAAAATGGATTTAATGATATGTCCACCATTCAAGAACACAACTGTTAACTGTTAAGAGAACAGATAACATAAGAACCTCACTACAAAAATCAAGTTTACAAGGATAAAAGGAACGACCATATATTATTTTCGGACATGTATATATCTACAACTATCAAATATCACTGTTGCAATCACCCACAGTTTGTACAATAAACAGTAACTAGGCAATTGGAAGCTTTACATAATAGATGTGAAAAGCAACTCAACGGTAAGATAATCTTCTGCTAAAAAACATAAATTTTGAAAGGTTAGAAATACATATGCATAGTTTGGAATCAAGAATAAAATGATTAAGAGTGTTATTGTATTAATACATACTTTTAGGTTTTTAAGTATAAAACCCAGTTGGTTAGCGGACATCAATTTCTTGAATTCATCCCTAATGTCGTGTGGGTATATAGTCCACATATGAACAGTTTTTTCACCACCAAGGAATCTAATGATCCGTCCACCCCCTGTTTTAAACTCATAATAGTTGCCGACAGCCTGTTTTGATAATAGCCAGCCAATTCGCAAAAGAAAAAAAGATAATAGCCAGCCAATAATTTCATGCAAAATCTAGCTCGTTGGGTCGATCTTATTTCTTCTTCTACCCTTGCCCCAATACTTGCTTTCTTTTCCCTGACTTCCATCATCTTAGCACCCTCGTCACTATCAAAACGACTACTATGACTTTTAGTTGCAGAGGCGTATTCTCTGATAAACTATCACCATATGCTTGCAAATAAAAATTGTCATTGTTTTTTCACTTTTTATTTTGATTTTTTTATTTAAGTTCACACTTATTCATTAATACGTTTCTGAAATGTCCTACATATTTTTTTGAAATTGAAATTAGTATTATTTTACAATAATTGTCCAAGTCTAAAATTCAAAAAAAAATGATTCACATGATAAAAGATATTTTGCAAAATGTTATGACATACTCAGACTGGATAAATAGCAAACAAATTTAGTATAATCAATTCAATCTCAGTAACTACACATCGTTAGTGGAATATAAAGTTATCCCCAAATAAAAGTTAATTTGAAAATCAAAGTAAAAAGTTTTCTATTAATGTTTGATAATACGTAGATCGTATAATAAGAAAAATCCCCGAATATTAGCTAACTTTACCCATAAAAATATAAAATTCTTCTAGATATTTGATTATAGCAGCATACGGGTATTTTTCTACTCAAGCTAAAGATCTAGAGAACTCAAGTTACATTTAAAGACCTAGATGCATAGTTGTCTAGGCGGCTAGGCAGTCCTTCCCACCAAAAGGAAGCCTAGGGGGCCTAAGCGCCTAGGTGGGGGCCTAGGTGTTCTTCATATTTGTTAATATTTTACATATATATAAATGATTTTGCATATACATTGACTATATCCGAATATATACATCACTATGTACATTTGTATTGGTTATCCCAAAGCTTAATAAATCATAACTTCACCTACATTGCACTTGTCATGACCATGGTTGTATAGGCGGCCAGGCGTTCCAGGGGGACGCCCAGACAACCTAGGCGCCCGGGCGGAGGCCCAGGCGTTTCCAGGCGTTTTTATATATTTTTTATTTTAACAGATGTATGTAAAATTTCTGAAAAATACAATCCTTACACATAAATATACATGATAAACGTGCAATCAATGTGCTAGCATCGTATGAAGAAAGCAACAAAATCATTAGATATGGATTGAATTGTGGAAGTTTTACCTAAACAAAATTCATATAGAAATCGGAAAGCTAAACATGCATAATGTTTGTAGCCAAAACATGTATGATACTATTATGTAGAATTTAGGCGCAATCAAAACTAACAAGGCCTAAACTAGAACTGATTGGCCCTAATTTGAACTCATTTGATCCAAATTTGATCAAATTTGACTTATTTTACCCTAACTTTTTCCTAAACCAGACCTAATTTTGTATACCATGACCTAATCAATCCCAATTTCCATAAATTTTTCATATATTCACCTAAATGAAACAAAATTTGGCCAAATAAGACCCAGTCATCCAATTTAGAACAATTTCCCCGAAATCATACTTGTTTCCCCTAAATTAGAACTAATGTGCCCAATTTTGACATGATTTGGCCTAAATAAAACCTAATTTTATATATTATGATCCAATCAGACCTAATTTCCCAAAATTTTCCCTATATTTGACATAAACAATATCTAATTTGGCCAAATTAGACCTAATCTCGCCATATCAGACCATTTCCCCAAAATCAGACTTGTTTTCCCTTAATCAAACCTAAACTGCTCAAATTTGACATAATTTGGTCTGAAATCAAACCTAATTTGTATAGCATGAACAAATCAAACCTAACTAACCCTGAATTTCCCTATGTTGATCTAAATGAGGCCTCACATGACCAAATCAGACCTAATTCCCCCAAATCAGGCATGTTTTCCCCCAAATCAAACCTAATTTACCCTAAATTGACCCCGTTTGGGATAAATCAGACCCAATTTAACCATAAAATGACTCAATTTGATCAAATTCAGATCTAATTAATGCTAAATTAGCCTTGGATTGGCTTAATTTGGGTCTCAAAAGGCCTTAGGCAACAACTTAGGTCAATTAGGGGGTTGGGCGCCCAGTTTGAGGAGGGTTGACTTAAGCCAAGGCGCAACCCAGGCGGGCGCCTAGCCGGCAGCCTATTTGATATCAATGTTCACTCCATGACCTAAATTGGACCTAATTTAACTTAGTCTGCCCTAATTTGCATTAAGTCAAACCTATTTTGGCATAACATAAACTAATTAGACGTAACTTCCTCTACTTTGTCCTACATCGACCTAAATGAGCCCTAATTTGGCGAAAACATACCTAATTCCCCCAAACAAGGCATGTTTTCCAAAATCATACCTATTTCCCCAAAATCAGACCTAATCTGCCCAAATTAGATCTGATTTTGTCATAAATCAGATCAATTTCTTCCCTAAAATACTATACTAGATCTAGTTTGACAAAATCCAGACCTATCCATGCTAATTTGGTCCTTAAGTGTCTCAATTTGGGCCTAAAAGGCCTTAGGTATCCACTTCAGTTATCTGAAAGCCTAGGCGCCCAATTTAAGGCGACCCACCTAGAGCCTAGGGGGGCTAGGGCGGGAGCCTGGATAACTATGCCTAGATGACTGTTTAAAAAACAACTGCATTACTACAGGGTAGACCTAGAGAACTCAAGTTAAAGATCCCATATTGTTAGTAGATCTTCACCTTTTACTCACATTTTTGGATTTCATCTAGTGGATATTAATGCAACGGGGTAGAAGCAGAAGATGGAAGTAGAAATAAGGTCAGATTATGGGTAACATACTTTATATCCAAGCTAGAGACATTTTTGCACTTGCAACTCTTCTCCAAAGTAAAATTAAAAACAACAACATTAAGGAGAACACAAGTGTCCAAATCATGATGTACTTAATGCATAGGGTTCAAGGCAACATGTATACCCATTTACCCCCTGCCCTGGTCCATACCCACTAACATGTATATTTTTGTGCATCTTTTGACTGCAAGCCCACACAAATCATTGAAGTGTATGAAGTTTAATATATGTGGATCTACATTAAATAAATCTTGTTACTCACTTCAATCAAATAATGTAGAAGAGGAAGAGGTTTTCTATTCGATGGTATGAAAGGTGGATGCATGACGTCGTTATATAGGAGTGTAGACATGAGACCATTCCCAACTTCCCCTAGGTGGGATCAAATACATACACATACAACTTAAGAGGTGCTACAACACAATACGAACATTAAACACATAAGCTGTCTATATCTGAATACTCGCTCTCAAATTGGGGCATAGATGTCAATCATGCCCAGTTTGTTGCAGAGATTTTGTTCCCAGTCAAGTCTTTAGTGAGTACATCAGCCTTTTGTTCCTCAAAGGAGACACGCAGAGTTTCAACCTTCTTGCTAAGCACAACATCAAGGAAGAAGAGGCAATCAACTTCGATGTGCTTTATACTCTCATGGAAAATAGGAGTACTAACAATGTACGTTGTCGTCGTATTCTCACAATACATAGAGATGGAATAGCTGATATCAAACCCAAAGTCAATCAATAGAGACTTGGCCCAAAATAGCTCACGTGATGTGTGTCATAGCTCGGCACTCTGCCTCTGCACTTGACCAGGCAACCACATTTTGCTTTTTGCTTCGCCAGGTTACCAGATGCCTCCCTAAAATGTACAGCATCTTGTTGTAGATCTCCAGTCAGATTTGTTACTTGCATAATCAGAGTCAAAATATCCTTCCATCTAGACGTGATTACGTCTTTTATAAAGAAGGCCTTACCCAGTTGCAATCTTCAGGTAGCACAATACATGACAGGCAGCACCCATGTGACATTGTCTAGGAGTAATACTCCAGTTGCAAACAAAATGCATGGACGTGTAATAGTCATATACAAAAGTTTTTCATTCCGTCACTTATATTGTAGCCTATCCTCCAAGAGTTCGGAAGAGGATGAGTAAAGGTTTGGGGTTTGATCCATTGGAGACACAGTTGGGCTACAGTCAATCATGTCAGTTCCTTATAGGAGATTGAGCGTACTTTCTTTGCGAGAGAGAGGTTGTTTTTGCTACAGGCAACCTCTATCCCAAGTAATGGAGCTTGTGTTGAATGCTGGTGACAAGTGGTGTAGAAGATGTTGTTTGTTACTAGTAATACCAACATCATCTCCTAAGATAATGACGCCATCACATATACAATGAAAATCATTTTGACTGCCATCGAAACATAGAATTGTCACATTGAGATCGTTGAAACCCAAAACTACATAGTAGATGAAAGCTTATCAAACCACGAGCATGGACTCTGTTTGAATCCATAGATGGAGTTGTGCGGCTTACACACCTTCCATGTACCCCCCCCCCTCCCAATTTGAAAAACATGAGGTTGTTCCATGTACATGATTTCTTGCAGTCACCATACTAGAATACTTTTTTGACATCAAGTTAGTGTAGGGATCACCCGTTCAACTTTAAGGAGAACAATAGAACCATTTGAAAGATACTTCAGGGAAAACACCAAACAAATGCCAACAGATTTGCATGATGGAGGTAGATCAATAATAGTCCAATTGTGTCGTGAGCAAAAGGTCATCCATCTCCTATTGCATGGAAGCTCTGTGTTATAAAGTAAAAGAAGGTTGCGTGATATAATTGATAAGAGGATATATAGGAGAAGAGGGAAGCGTACGGACTTTAGACTAAACCCTAATGGGCCAAAACACACTTGGGCCCATATACAAATAGACTCAAATAACTTGATTAACTAATTTAACCAGACTCTCTAACACTCGCTCTCATTGGGAGAATCCCAAGTCAGCTTGCTAACAGATGCCATACTAAAAAAACAAAGCAGAAAGAAAAATAGCTCATACAATAATATTTCTTCCACTCAAGATTACAATAAAGTATGAAGCATGTCGCAGGTAACCCAAAAATAGCTCATACAATAATATTTCTTCCACTCAAGATTACAATAAAGTACAAGTAGATAACCCAAAGTAGGTATGCAAGCAGGTTGAATCTGAAGAATGTCGCAGGTAGGAAACGGGTAGTAGAAGCTTCTTGATCAAAAGGATGTCACATCTGGAGTAGCAGTAAACAGCAGTAAGAAGGCATCAGAGTCTTCATCACAGTCACTATCGTTGCAGTCCAGAGAGTGCTACTTCACAATAGAAAAGTCTGGAGCGCTGGTTTACAGTAGAAAAGTCCAGAGCATAGAAGAAAATGTTTGATTTCGATGCCGTTTCGATGGCCACAAAAATAGAAATTTTGACAAACTTCGACAGAAATTTTGATAAATGTGTTCCTGGCGTTTCGACGACAAAACCAACAATCTAATTTATGAAATTTTACCAAAATGATGTACTAGTGTAGATCTACTCAAATATGTAATAATATTTCATGTGCATATGTGAGGGTGGGGTCTCGTCATTTGCGAGTGAAGGACCCTAAACTGTTTCGCTAGGCATTTTAATGGGGAATTTTGATGTCAATTTTCAATGATGAAATCAATGAATTAATTCATTATAGTTTGCAAGCACTATGTATAGACTCCATGGTTTAAAATTTCGATTTCGACGCCATTTCCGATGGCTCAGAAACATAAATTTACAGAAATTTCGATGGAAATTTCGCGATTTTACGCTTATTTCGACACAAGATTTCGACGACCAAATAAAGGAATTAAGTCACGAAATTTTATCAGGATGATGTACATACATAAATACACCTATTTATGCAATAACATCATATATTGATCTTGGTGAGGGGTCCTACATGTGTGAAAAGATCAAAAACTGTTTCGAACGAGATTTCGATGACTTTTTAATATAATGAAGGAATTAGTTTATAGGTCATCACGTTAATAATCGATTTCAATTGATACTTTCTAGCTTACACTATGGATCATCAAAGAGTAAAAATACTAAGAATATTCTTAATCTAGGCCTAAAATTATTTATAAAATTGGAACAAATTACTAAAATGTGCTGATACTAATAGTCTAATGTATTGAATATATCAATTGAATACATTTAACTATATATTATTCCCAATAGTAATTGAAATTTGATGTATGTAACAAAACATTATACGCAACAATTCTAAATTGTTTTAGTCTATGTTCATTTTAAAAGTCTAAATTATAGATAATTAATATTCAAAGTATTACATAGTTGTAAATTATTGTTACAAAATTCATCTTTCATATAAGATATTTATTTATAAATTGAATATTTGTTAAGTGTTACATAATATATATGTATATAATGTTACAAAAACTTCAAAAAAAGCTCATTTGAAAACTATTTTATCCATTGTTATGACGAATAGGATATATATATATACATATACATTAAGTTAGATTTGCAAAATCATTGTAGTTATATGTAATTTATAGCATAATTTCATAAATCATCAAGTATAAGTTGTAGACTATCACTTGTGACTTGCAGTTCGGTAGTAATCTTTTGATTAAACTGGGGTAAAAGTGGAAGATATAGATGTAGATGGGAAGGAGAAAGTAAACTTACCTTAGATCCGAAGAACAAAGCCTTTAAGAGCAAGAGAATGAAAAAAAAACCAAAGAAATAACCCTCCAAGTACAACAGGCTTTGGACCGTTGATTTTCGAAATTGTAAACCAATTTCGGTTGTGTTTCGCGAAATGCATGCCCAAACTGGCCTTTTTTCAACGAAATTGTTGTATTTTGTCGAAATTTTACTTAATTATTCTGGACCGTTGCATTTCTATGTCTGATTCCCGTCGAAACAGAAATTTCGAGTGAAATTTCAAGATTTCGACCGAAATTTTGAACCATGATAAGACTCAAAGACACAAATTGTGCAAAAACATGCTCTAGGTAGTACATAGTATATGAAAAAGTATAAAAAAAATCGATGATCTGCCTATTTTGAGAGTTTCAACAGTCCATTTCGATGTTTGATTGCCACCGAAACAGAAAAAATTGTCGAAATTTTAACAGTTATGATGAAATTTTAAACATTGGTTTAGAGAGTGTGGTCTACAGTAGAAAAGTCCAGACATTGCTAGTTCACAGTTGTAGAATCTAGAGAGTGCTTATTCACAGTTCCCAAAAAGTCAACGTGTTAGGCACAACAATGTCAACGTGCAAATAAAGCACGGATAGAAAGTATAGAATGACGTAATCGGATAGAAGACAATCAGCTTAAATAAGCAAGCAGCAAACATGAAGCTCCAAATAGTAAGCTTTTCAAGAAGCATATAACATTAAAAACTTTCTGATGCAAATATCAAAAGTAGAAGTTCACAAGCTCTTCAAGAAGTGCATGAAGATCCACAAATATATATAGAGAAGTAACATGATCCTTATAGATAGAAGCATAATTAAATCTCCTCTCTTCATCCCATCTCTCCTTTATTTCTCCCCCTTACAGCAACCACGAATGAACCAAGAGTGGTTGGGGGTGGACAATGACAATGAAATGCTTTAGAAAAAATAGGCCATAGTAGCACTGCTAGCGGGTGTGGGCGCGACACCCAATTAGGGGGACTCACTGCCCTCAGCGGGCGGGAGTCAAGGGGAGGTCGGCCTCGCGGGGGTTCGGGTGCAGAGCCCCCGAGAAAAGGTCTATGGTGAATGATTTAAGGCAAAACTTGCATTTTGAGACATTTAAAGATCTTTCAACATGTAAAATTTTGGTGGGCATGCAAAGAGCCATTTGGGGGTAACAAAGTGTTGGGATCAACATGATATCGTTGATTTTGGAATACTAGTGTTGTCCTCGAATCATAAATAATTCTATGGGCACCATTGATTTTTTTCACGATAAAGCCATATGCAGTTGCATCGTGCTCCACATAGACCGCTCTCTGATTTCATCTTTGGTGTTAGAACAGCGAGTGTGATCAAACGCATAGGGCAGTAGCTATTGTCCGAAGGAAAGTGAGGACGTGATCCAACAGCACATGTAGGGCGGGTGGCTTGGAGGCAGGGAACATGCCATGTGAGTTGAAGGACTTGGAACGATGCGCATCTTTGAGATAGGGGGGTCAGACCCATTTCGGAGGGGCGCTCGTAGGGTTGTAGGTCGTTGCGGTGTCCCGAAGCAGTAGCACGGTGGTTGTCCACCATCAAGCATGTAGCAAGAGACGCCCCACAAGCAAAAGATGTGTCGCCTTTGAGGCGCAAGGTGTCGGACAACAGCTGGTGGTAAAGGGTGACGGCAGCTTGAGGGTGGTACGGTTAACGTACTATTGCAAGTGATTAGCAAATGGGACTCATGGGAGGCATTTGGGGTTTTACGGCAACGGGGGATGAAAGGGAATGAAAGAGGGGAAGACGATAGCCTTTTATTGGTATCAGCAGCGGCACTTTTTTTTCAAGGAGATTTGAAGCAACCGGCAGTAGGGAGACTGGCGGAAGAGCAGGCGTGGTGTAAATGAATCAGGAATAATTGTTGGCAAGTAGATAGGCGGCAGGGAGGGGTAGCATCGCGCAGGGTTGGGTACAAGAAGCAGATACGGCTGAGTTACTTTAGGTTGGGTATTGGCAGGTGCATTGGGTAGGGAGATAATGGCGGTGGTGGTTACTAGGGGAAGATTCACTAGGGGCGACAATATAGAGAAGACAGATGGAAGTAGAGATGAAGGCAACGGGCAACACATTATGGAGGTTGGATGGATGCCCAACGGCCGGCCAAGCCAAGAAGGGCGGCTACCGCCATAGTTGAAAGAAATCTTTTTGTCTCCTCTAGGGTTAGGGTTTGATCATTACTCTAATACCATGTTGTAAAGTAAAAGAAGGTTGTGCAATATATTTGATAAGAGGAATCCCCCTCCTATATATAGGAGAAAGGGGAAGTGTGCAGACTTTAGTTTAGACTAAACTCTAATGGGTCAAGACACACTTGGGCCCATATACAAATGGACTCAAATAACTTGACTAAATTAACCAGACTCTCTAAAACTCTGCACCCTGAATGAGCAAGGGCAACAGGCAAAGATTAAGGGACAGAAACTAGTGATAAAGCAGTCCTGAACTTCACCATAGAACCACACATGACTAGTGGATACAAAATGAGATATATGTGTTGAAAGTGTGACGGATACTCACTTGTGTTGTGTTATATTAGATGGCACACCCATGTCCTATATATAGGAGAAAGGGGGGAAACATTACAAACTTGGGACTCAAGTAAAGGTATATGGGCCTAGACATTTAAGCCCATTAACTAATTAACCTATTCACTAAATAGGCTAATAATACTTTCAACACTCTCCCTCAAGCTGGAGCATGGGTGAAACACATATCCGAACTTAGACTTACAGGACTCAATTAGACATTAGGCATGTCACTCCCCCATATAAAAATGGTCACTCCCCCTTAAACAATACTTCATAACTAAACATATTAATGGCGCCTGAGAAGGTCTATAGGCTGGAAATCTCGAGCTTTGGAGAAGGTCTTTTGAAGTGCATCTGGAATGAAAACATCAGATAAATAAAATCCAAACGCCACAGTAAAATCTTGCCACAATCAAGCTGGAGCAGACGATCAAAAGTACCCTGACAACACCATCTTCACTGTGAGGAATGTGTGAGTGGTACAAGGGCACAGTCAACACATCCCACGTACATAATGTGACACGAACGCAGAGGCACAATGTTGATGCAGCGGTCGAGATATCTTTAAATCGTATGAGAAGTGTAGCCAACTGGAATTAGCACAACAGGCCACAAACGTGCATAACGTGGCACGAACATGAGCTGGACGAGGTACTGATGATTGTCATATTGGTTCCATAAATATGGTGAATGAGTCTTGGGTGCTTGATAGGAATGAATGGAACCATCAAGGAGGAACCAAAGTAGACCAGCAGAAGAGCCATGTCAACAGATGCAACACGGAGAGGGTGCAACGAAAGTAGCTCGGTGAAGATAAATTTGGATGAAGACTTATAGATATAGAATGCACAAGCTAAAAATTGACGAGTTTTTTATGTGAAGAAGCAACATCTATCTCATGTGAATGCATCGAGAATGATCAGTTGAAATGTCATTATCACCAGAGGGAACAAGAGGTCGGAATTAGCGCAGTAATCTCTTGTCTTGAAGTACATGATGTGGTACGAACACAAAACTGGTGTCAATCTTACAGTTAAGATCCTTTAACGTTGTTTGAAAGTGGTGGCCAACTAGAATTAGCGTAGATAGCCAACTCACATGTAAAGCAATGCTTAGTGGAAATGACGCGCCACAAAGACATCCAAAGAGCATATGTGATGAAGGATACGAAGCTCCATGTAGATAGCCTAGAATACATGACTCTCATCTCTCTCCTCATATGTTCTCTTCCATACTCTCTCTCCTCCATATCCCTCCCCCTGCACACCAAATACAAAGAGAATGAGTAGGTGGTGCGGAAAAGAGACATATGCCCCCCTGGCATGTGGAAAGAGACACACACATGATGGGCGAGAGGCGGGAAAGGAATATGTAAAACGAGAGGTGTAGTACGTAGATAAGAGAAACCGATAATCGGAGTTAATATGCAAAACAACCCGATAAAAAGATTCGGATAGAAAAATCAAATGGATCTTTTCTTGACCCGAAAACGAGATTTGTCTGGCACTTAGGCCGACAAATCTGGAGGTGCAGGGGTGGAGTCTCGTAGTTTTTTTCTTGGAGTAGGTCAAGAGAAAAATAGGATTTGATTGTCACTAGGTAATGGAGGAGAGAAACACCTTAGGAGCACGTCGTACTTAAACTTAAAGTAGACAGGTTTCTTTGGACACACCATGTAAAGTGTTGACATGGCGTGTAACTTTGTTGGTCGAAGGTGACAGGCTCCTAGCAACACGTCGTGTAGGATGTCTGAGACGTGAAACAGATTTCTGCCAACACGCCATGTTGGAACTCTGACACGTTGTATAGGCGTGAAACAAACTTCCGTCAACATGTCGTGTAGGAATATGGCACGTCGTGTAAGTTGTGATCTGACTGAAACCCTGCGCTGGTAGGACGATTTTTGGACTATGACACGTCATGTCGGTCAGACAACACACCATGTCGGTGGTCGCTGATGCACGATCTGGATGGAAATTGGTGTCGTCCAGGAGAACACAACCCCAAGAAGACGCAATGAGGAGTGCCAAAATTAGCATTGTCACTTGTGACAATGAATCATGCATATTTGAGGCAGCAACAACCTCTTTCTAGACCAAGGACCGATTTTACAAGAATTAGTGTCGTCTTAGTAGAGGCCTTTAGAATTACAATAGCCATAGGGAACGCTTGCTAGACCACGACTCGATCTGGATGGGAATTAGCGTAGTCCAAGGAAAGAGGATCGAAGGATGACGGTGACTCCCTTGATGTTAATCTTTCTTTGTTGTTGTGACGGCAGAGTAAAACCTATGGGGAAAACGGCAGTAGATGATGGCTAGAGTAAAGCGCATGCCCATGACCGCAAGAGAACCTCGGGAAAGAGACGGCTAACAGATTTGGATGGGAATTACATCCGTACGAAGACTCGGTGGCTACCTTTGACTATGAATCAAGGGAGCATAAATGGAACGAAGATGATGGCAAGAAGGATAGTGCTGGCATATAGATGAAGATCTCTATCAGAGAAGAAGAGAAACGACCATGGAGGTCGGGAGATGCCTAGTGAGCGGCCAGCCTAAGCTAGGGGTGAGCAAATAATGGTCCAGACCGCAAAACCGGACTGGACTGCTCAATTCGATCCGGTCTGGTCCGGTCCATTATGAGTTCGGTCCGATCCGTGGTCCAGGAATTTTGGTGAGTTCGGTCTTCGGTCCGGTCCGGTCCAAAACTGGTCCGACCGTGGACCGGACCACAGATCGACTTTTATATAAAATTTATGTATATTTGTAGGTATATTAGGTAATAAGTACAAATAAAGTACATATATAAGCACTAATATTGTAAATGTTTACTACGAATGTTGTATAATTGCTAGAAGTGACTAAGATTATCAACTTTATACAATTAAATTAGTTGTAAAACATGTAAAAAAGGTTGATTACAGTCCAAACGGTCCGGTCCTACCACAAAACGGTCTGGTCCCGGTCCGGTCCTCGAAACGGTCCGGTCTACGATCCATAATTTTTTACAAAATCGGTCCTCGGTCCAGTCCGGTCCAGTTCTGGACCGATGCTCAGTCCTAGTCATATACAATCATATATAACAGGAGCTCTTTTTTTTATTTATTATTTTGATTGCTAATTTATTTATATATATATATATATATATATTATATACCATGGAGAGACGGCAGTCGCCCGCAGGTGGATGCTCTCTCTTTTCTCTCTAGGGTTAGGGTAAGCGCTCTGATATCATGTTAAAAGAAACACAGTTGTTTTGTGTTATATTAGATGGACACCCTTATCCTATATATAAGAGAAAGTGAGGAAACATTACAGACTTGGGACTTAAGTAGCTATATGGGCCAAGACACTTAAGCACATTAACTAATTATTTTTTTAACTAAATAAGTTAATAATGGTTTCTAACAATATGACATTCGGAACATGATTGTTGTGGCTTCCTTAAGAAATAGGCAAATTCAGAGTGTTATTGTCTTCCATATTCGTTGGTGGATCCGCAGACGACCACTAAGCATTGGCAAGAGGCAAGGAACGAGATATCCAATAATGACGCAGTTTCAAAAACCTGGAAATAGGTATTTACAAGTATACCGATGGAAATTTTGACATATGCAATCTTGGTTGTTTTGACGCCATTCCAAAATAAGTGAATTAAATTATGAAATGTTACAGGAGTAATCTCTACACCTAAACGCGTGTGGGGGAAGGGTGTGTCGTGGGATGGTAAGGAATCTGACATGTTTCCTGGGGATTTAGATAAAGAATTTCCATGAGAAAAGATTAAACAGTTACTATCACAATCCATTAACTTAAATACACATTTCGCAATAATATCCAATTTACAACACATGTATGACGTAGTACCTAACTAACTCACATC
The DNA here is from genome assembly GCA_963693085.1 of Alisma plantago-aquatica. Classification (NCBI taxonomy): domain Eukaryota; kingdom Viridiplantae; phylum Streptophyta; class Magnoliopsida; order Alismatales; family Alismataceae; genus Alisma; species Alisma plantago-aquatica. The sequence goes on from OY856409.1 coordinate 792,495,565, forward strand.
AGTTATATGTTGAGTGGCGTGCTAGTTCTCTATATAGCATAGAGTTGATATGGTTGGCATATTGCTCCAATGACATATACATTATGTAAGATTGGTTGTATGAAGTTGTGTTGCCCAATGCTCATACATGTCATGTACAATACTAAAAGTGTATAGCACTCATTTATATTATGTAATCAAACACAATAAATAAAGTCTAGAAAATAATAATAAAAATTCGTATTTAATATTATCTTCATTTATATAACATTAACACACAAACATGTAGAAAATTAAAGAATTAGATTTTAAATTAACGTTGAAGCAAGTTTTATAACTTTCAAAAGAAAAATATGTATTTCCCCCCTATATCTTCTTTTATATATGTTCACATTACTCTTTGTAGAACTCTTTCTACTAAACATTATTAAGTAACAAATCATAAAAGTAATTAGTGTATGATTACTAGTAATTAGATAAAATACATGATAATAGTAATTAATAGTGATAATATCGTAGATCTACATAATATACTTATAGATGTATGTATAGTTAGCATCAAACATATCAATTTTGTATACTAGGTTTTGCGGATAGAAAATTGTCATTTTAGGTGAAAGTGGGTCAAATTAGTAGGAATAAGGGAAGGAGAGGTTGTAAATGGTAGAGAATGGAAGAAAATAGTTAAACTTACCTGGATTTGGGTTGATTTGAGCTCTTATCTCCAAAAATCACCCAAGTGTGCCTTCTTTTCTCCTGCCAAGCAGCAGTAGTCATTCTCAACAAAAACAATATTGTTTCGGTCGGTTCTATAAAATGGTACATTTTGCACGGAAACTTTGCAATATTGGTGATATACCCATCGTTACACCGATATTTGTGATCCTATCGATATACGCTCATGATTCCATATCTGATGGTGTCAGTATCGGTATTCCGGACGAAATACTATCGAGGCCGTCAATATTTCCTTTCTTGGCGGGAGGTATGGTGATAGTCTGATCTGCACTGTTAGTGTTAATAGAGACAAGATCAGGGATGACTGGAAGGGGTAGGATCAAGTGGTATTTTCTAGAGAAGCCTTTTGTCCGACAAGGACAAAGAAATGTGTCTTTTAAAAAAGGTGATGTCAAGCATTGATATATACATGGTGAGTACTAAGACCCTGACACTTGTATCCCTTTTGAGTATGTGAATATGCTAGGAAGCAACAACGAATTGCTCGTGGAGAGAGTTTGTCTAGGTTTGGTTTATGGCTATGAATAAGCAAAGGTAGCCAAAAACTTTGGGTGGAAGACTAAAGGTACGCTCATCAGGTTTGAGAAGATTATAAGGGATGGCATTTCAAATCATAATCAACGGCATCTAGTTAATGGGTAATTAGCAGCAAGGATGAAATCAAGCTAATAAGTTTTTGGGACAATGGTACAAGCAATGTCCAAAAATTGACGGTTTTTCCTTTCTACAACCCATAGTCACAAATTCGGTATTCGGGATACGTACGGCCAAGTTGAAAAATTCGGAAATCAGGAATTATGCGGAAAATTCGGATAAAAATCAGTCAACGTACGGTAAAAGTTCGGTCAACTATTCGGTAAAAGTTCAGTCAACTATTCGGAAAAAAGTCGGCAAAGAAGCGGAATATATATATATATATATATATATACATACAAAATATATATAAACCCACACATATAATGATTGAAAATGACTAAACATCGAACTGATTACTCTAATATTGGAAGAAGTGGGAGTAGCAGGCACAAATCAGGGAAGAAAGGGGGAGAATGGAGGAGAAAGATGGAGCGTACATGTAGAATGTCGAGGGTTATTCCTCCTGGTGTGTCGAGGGATAGAGGAGGAAGGTTGGACGGTTTAGTGGAACCCTGCTACAAGTTAAAAAGGACGTGGAAATAATAAATGTGAAGCAAAAGTACAGGACTGTTTAAAACGGCAAAAAAACATATTAAACGCGTTTAAAATGCAATACGCGAATAAAACACGAATAAAACGCGTTTAAAACGTATTATTCGGTTTGGAGTTTAAAATGGTCGTCATATACATCACGGGAATAATACGCGTTTTAAACGCGTTTTTTTTCAAAAAAACGGAGTATATTGTGACTATGCTACAACCCCTATCGGTTGGGGAGCGTATGCACAAGATTTTTGGTGAATAATCCCATTGAGGTACACAAGGTCTGAAATTCATGTTGCATATATTTACATGCACGTTGAATAATCCCTGAGGTACACGGTCTGAAATTCATGTTGCATATATTTACATGCACTAACAGTGCGAGCAACTTCAGGTGTTAAAGCAAACTGGTTTTGTATTTCAACAAGAAAATCCGACTAAACATTCGACAAATTCAGATCTATCTTTAAGCATGTAAATCCAAGTTGCACGAGACCAGTCATACATGAAGGGGACAAAATATTGGAAACTTGTGTGTGTAGCATACATCCCCAAATGTCCAAACCATAGTTTAGAATGTCAAGTTCGACGTTGTTTCTGATGGTCCAAAAACAAAAATTTATCATAATTTTGACTAAATTTTCAATAAATCCACTCATGTTGACACAAGATTTCAGCACATATTTGACGATTTCGGCGACCAATTAAAGGAATAAACTCATAAATTTACAAGGATGATCTACATACATAAATACATCTAATTATGCAATTATATCATGTGTTGGTATTTGATGGGGGGCTCCTACATGTGTAAGTGATAAGATACAAAACTGTTTAGATGGAAATTTCACTTATGCAATGTAGAAATATATATTCTTATGCAAAAAATGTTATATCTTACATTTTGCATTCAATTAAGTAAAGGGGAGGTTTCCCACATTTTTTTTAGATTTTTTGGATTTTTCCCAAATTTTTAAGTGAAATTACATATCGGAAATTTCAAGACTTGTGACATCAATTTCGAGGTCTAGTGGTGGTCAAAATTCCACAATTTTTCAATCAACATTTTAACCATGGTCCAAACAAACAACATCAAACAAATATTCAAAACGCTTATGAAGACGACTAGGGAATCAATGTGGTGGTGCTTGCCAAGTTGGAATGATTTGCATCAAAAATGTTCAAACTTTAAGCTTAGGAAATCAACTTTTGTAATTTGGTGTTTGACAGATGTCGAGACGTGTCATTTGAATAAGGTGATGGATGGTTATTCAATAGCAATGGCAGATGGGCTGGCATTATTTTGGAGATAGTAGAGTCCATTGCCACCTTCATATCCCTCACCAATCGTTCTCCTCATCTTTGGATCCTATATAAGCACTGTATACGACAAGAAAGTTACACTATAGTCGAGGGACATAGTAATCTTGCTGATAGATACCAAGTTAAAAGGAAATTCCAATATAAACAACACATACTGAAGAGGTAGAGGATTGGTTCATGTTGTACAAAGACTAGGTGCCTCAAAGATTGATCCATCAGCTAATCAGACCAGAGGATGGGAAGAAATAATAAGATTATGAAATAAATTCTTACTACTAGAGATATGTGTTGTTGCCCCAGAGTTAAGAACCCATTCGAGGAAGGACTGTAAGGAGAAGGATGATCACCTAATGATTGAATAATATTAGCTTAGCAAAATGTTACTGGAGCAGATTTCAAGAGCTTCGCTAGATCAATTATGCTAAGAGTGACCATATTTGGAGAAATACAGAGATGACGGGATCTCTATAGGAGAAGCTTCAGTTGCTGAGACAAGATTGGCCAATTCTAGATTCTAATGTTTCTTCCAACACTTATCACGTATGTGATTAGTCCTTTCGAAAAAATTATAGTAACGTACAATTGTTGGAATTGCAGTCAATGCCTGGTCCATTTGGTCCTCCACAACCATGCCTCTTCCTTTCCCTCGAGTACCTCTAAGAAAAGTAGTTGGTTCAGTAATGTTCAATGATGCAATTTGGGTCAATTTGCCATGCACATGAACAAGAGTAGGCAACGGATCTAATGTGGAAACATGTTATTGAACTGATTCATAAGAAACAGGGAGAGAGACAAGAAAGTGACAAAGTTGAATCTCATCTTCCTATTACTGTAGAGTAGTCAGATCAAAAGTGAGAGGGAGATATGCCTTTAATTCTCTCCTTATGCCCTTGAATGTGTCATAGTGGGAAGCAAAATTAGAAAAGTCTTAAAGATGTAAAGTATGTAGTTCTTTTATACACCTCAAAGACACGAGTGCATTCCCTTTAGCAGAATAAACATGAGCAAGATGGTCCCACGCCTCCTTAGTTGTCTTCAAGAGCATAAATTTGCAAAAAAACAGAGGACTCACCTATTCATGATCCATGACAGTACCCGAGTATCACTTTCAGACATTTCTTCCAATTAGCTTTCAACTCATGAGAGGATTCAACTTTGACAGGAGGTGGATCCGTGAGATGTGGCCGTTTTTCAAAAAATCGAACATGTATATAAAAAAGAACGAGCCAATAGAGGGTAGTTGTTCCATTCAACTTGACAATCTTCACACATCGAGGGAACCTATTCATTTCTTCCAAATTAGCCATAGATATGAAATGAAAATAATAGCAGACAGCAGCTAACACGCCATTTGTGCCGGTAGACACGGCATGTCAACAAATATGATGTAGCGTGTATGGGAGAAATCTAGGTGACACGGCGTATCATATCGGATCACACGACATGTCTCTAGTGAGAAGAATCCCAGAGAAACAAATCAAAGGATGCACGTTGTGACGACAAATCCCAAACATCGAATAAATACAGATGCGAAAGCGTTCATCAACAGCGGATTACTGAAAATCACTAAAAATTTAAACCTTTTGCAAAGAGATCCAATTCCAGAAAACTCTTATAACAAGAACCAAAATATTACAAATACATTCTGGTTCACAAGTACATACCATGTACCATCTCTTCTCGAGGATTAATTACAACAGTTGCTTTTACCAAACTATGCATAAGCAACATAAAACCTCGAGGCGTTCAAGCCAAAATCTCAGATTGATCATAAAAGCACTATCTACTGACTCCGAGGACCTGAGAGTACAGAGACGACACATAGGACTCTCTATACAAAATATGACATCCAGAGTCTCCACCTGGAGATATTACTGTTGTTCCTGCTGCTGTTGTCCTTTCCTTACTTTATGATTTCTACTTCCTTGTCCGCGTTCACCTAAAAAATGTTAGATCCCACGGGGGTGAGACAATAGAAAATTGTCCCAGCGAGAGATATAACTCTCCGCCAGAAACATTATTATTGCAGATAACCAGTAATAAATTGAGCATGAGTTCTTTTATATTAACAGCAGTATTAATCATTATATGAACAGAATAAGATAATCTCCTTTCTTAAGGAGAACATTGCATCTACCCATGGTAGAATTATACATCATCTATCTACTTTGTAAGGAACACAAGGAATCATAAATATATCATCTATCAACCAAGGATGCATAAAGAAATGTAATATCAACCAATGATTTTCATATTCAATCCTTAAGCAAAAATGTTATACGGTTGATTACATTTTACAATCACACTTATGCCCTGAGGAGATGAGGTATACCGCTCATACTCCAACCGACCATTGCGAAGTCGAAATCGGTGCCATACAAGGTCAATGGAAGAGCCGGATTTCCATGACCTCATCTGTCTCGGTCAGTACGAGACTATATGCAGGACATCTAGTGTCACTGCTAAATAGCTTTCCAGGGTATACTGGTATCTTCGCTATAGAGTTATAGCCCGTAGCATATACTCTTTTCAGGATATGGCCCGTAGCCAATGCCTGGTATTGTGGAGTTATGGCCCATAGCCATACTCTTTTCAGGATATGGCCCATAGCCAATGCCTGGTATTGTGGAGTTATGGCCCATAGCCATACTCTTATTGGGATATGGTCTGTAACCATTCTTGTGCATAGGATATGGCCCGCAGTCATTCCTATGAGGTGTAAGGATATATTCACCCATTACCCCCACATATTCAAAAATATGTGGCTTCCGGGTTATGCCGCGGAGCACCCCGTTTCACCATTCAGCAAATTCTGACGCTGATGGATCTATGGCCAGGGCACTACATGATGAGATTTCACTTGATTAATTAAGTGTATTACCATAATCTTTTAGCACCAGTCAGGTTTTCAAACATAAATTATTATCTCAAATGCTACAAAGAATGTGTAATACTTCTATTAAGTACTTTTCAAAGCTTTATAAAACATTGGGATCTCAATCCCTTATCTCATCAGGAGCATTCTCATACCTTAACATCTCATCATCATGATTATGGAATATGGGTATTCAAACCCTCAGTTCATCACCACTTATCAGGTAACTAATACCTTTCAGGTCATCTGACCAAGGTAAACATGGTACTTGCTACATAAGCATCTCACATGGCTCTCAAAGCCCATTTAGTCTCTTGTTGCCTCTTACTAGGCAACAAAGCATATAATGGCTCACAAGGCCCATAAAGCATTTAAATAATTAACACATCATAGCTCATACCTAGCTATGCTCATCATCTCATGATTACCTGCATGATCATTACATGATAACAGTTATATCAATTGTATATATCAGCACTATGCAATGTAAGAGTAGCATCACTATTCCCTTATTTAGGGTTAGGATTTTTCTTACATATCATCACCCTTCATTAGGGTTAGGGTTTTCCATTATTAACCATTTAGGTTCTCAAGATCATATTATTAATGATCAAGCCCTAATTCATTACTCCACGCAACTAGGAGCCAACATTGATAACATAAGTATTCAATCATACTCATCTTTTATCAATAATTGAATTATCAACACAAGATATGAATTCCTTTCTCATATTTGCCAAAATATGATTACATCATACTTTATTAACTTGGCTTAACCTTTTCTTAAGGTATGTCAGCCTACACTTATCAAAGTGCATTACATCTCAATATAACAATTGACATGACACACTTCATGTGTTACTCATCCAAGTATATTGGATTTAGAATACATCAAGGTGTATCAATCTTGAGGTGTTGGAAGTGATATCTATCATGTCTTGATGTATCACTTCCCTCATCACCTTTATCTTAAGTTTATCAACTTATCTTGTATTAGGGTATCTCCCATCCTAATACTCCATGCACCAGTTCATCACATTTATCATGTAATGTATTGGTCAGGAGTCACTTATTTAAAATATGCAACCATTATCAATGATATGGACTCATCTCGAGTTAAGGAATTATTGATATAAAGATATCCATTATCAACCTCTTTAGGTGTTTCACTTATCAATATATTAGTCACTATTCCATTATTAGGAATAGGGTTTTCCATCTTTATAAACTAGGTTTCACATAACATCTCCCCATATATGGGTTTCACATAGCGTTACCTGAAATTAGGGTTTCTCAATTCAACCCAAAGTTAGGGTTATGGTTTATCATCATATTGCCCAAGATTAGGGTTTCAGGCTCTATATCCCAAAATTAGGGCTTCACATACCTTTACCCTATATCAGGGTTAGGATTTCATATTAGGGTTTCATATAGCATTATATAGCATCACCCTGGGATTAGAGTTCACATCATATCTCTGCATTAGGGTTTCACTTGACATCACCCTTGATTAGGGTTTCACATGACTTCACCCTTGATTAGGGTTTCACATGACTTCACCCTTGATTAGGGTTTCACATGACACTAAAGCACTCCGGGTGGAGGCAGGCTATGGATGAGGAGATGAGTGCTCTTCAATCCTACGGACATGGGATCTTGTTGATCTTCCTACGGGAAATAATCTCTAGTCAGTTGTCGTTTGGTATTCACTATAAAATATTTTCCATACAGAACTGTTGGGTACTTGAAAGTCAGAATTGTTGCCAAATGATAAACACATGAATCTGGGGTTGACTACTTTGAAACATTTTCTCATGTTGCTCGTGTCAACTCTGTGCGCATTTTTATTTATTTTGTTGTGAAGCAAGGCTGGCACTTATCTTAACTAGACATTCAAAAATAAGAATGTGTTTCCGTTGAAGACTTATAGGAGACTATTCATATATCACAACCTCCATGTTATCTTTCTCAGGGGGGAGTATTCAAGGGAAGTTTTCCTTCTTAAAACGGCTATTTATGGCCTAAAGCAAAGTCCACGAGCATGGTTTGATAAATTATCACTTATACTAAGTAAATTTGACTTCAATCTCAATGTGATCATTATGTGTTCATCAAAACAACTATTGTTGGTAGCATTATCCTCATTGTTATGTGGACGCTATCATTTTGTCTAATAGTGATGACACTGCTATTGCCGATACAAAGAATGAAAGAAATATCTTATGTAGAATTTTGCACCAAAGACATTGGACGTCTGCAAGCATATAGATGGCACACAATAAGAACGGAGTATCTTATCTAAAAGGAAGTATACTCTAGATTTGTTGACTAAAATAGGAATGATTGGATGTTGGTCCAAAATCTCTCCTGGGACCAATCACATGGTCTATGCAAAGAAACTATTGAACCTCGACAAGAAAATTTTAGTTAGAGGCACTTGGTTGAGAAACTCTTGTGTCCTACTTTTACTAAAATGCTTATCTGCTTTTTTTGTTGGCATTCCCAATCAGTTTATGGATTGCCTTAGACAATGTCATTGGGAGGCATCATGTCAGGTTCTGAGAACTTAAAGAATGTGCTTGGTCAGGGATTATTTTACAATGGCAAATGGGAATCTCGATGTTATTGGTTATTCCAATGCAGATTCTGGAGGGAGAAAATCTGACAGGATATCTACCTCTAGTTATCATACCTTAGTGGGAGGTGATTTGTTACTTGGCGAAGTAAGAAACAAAATGTTGTTGCTAAATCGAGTGCTCAATCTAAGTATCATGCAATGGCACAAACTACTTGTGAGCTTTTACGGATCAAATCTCTTCTCGTGGACTTTGGATTTCCTATCACTTCTGCTATTCCAATGTACTATGACAATCAAACTACTTTCCTTGCTAGTACTTATGTTTTTCATGAAAGGACCAAGCATATTGAAGCGAACTGTTAGTTTCTTCGTGATGATGAGACGACCAAGAAGATCACCACTCCTTTCTAGCAACTAATGAACAAACTACAATTATCTTCACCAAGCCTCTCTCTAGAAAAAGAGTTTAGGAAGAGCTACAAGCTGGCCATGATTCATATCTATGCTCCAGCTTGAGGATATTGAGAAATATACATGTCAAATTCTTTTTCTTTTTTTTGGTCGGCGAAAAATTATGTTGCTATTGTGATTCCAAAACTTTAGGTACATCATATGCGCACCCCTTAACCCTCCGAAAAGGATTACCAAGACAAAAACAAAAAGAAGAAACATAGGTCTTACGCAGAAGACCAAAACAAAACCAGAAAATCCAGATCCAGAAGACAACACAAGAGTATCCATACATACAAAAACTGGTATGACCATCACCCTGCTCAATAGAGGAGCTCCACTGACAGTATGAACACCCACAAAAAGTGCAGACTCTACCGACAGGCAGAAAGCTACCAATTAATCCATACTTGTGCTCCTATGATGAGAACCACCTGAGCTCAGACTAACAAAACACTGATGAAGAGAGACATCATCAGCCACATGATGCACCTGAGTGCAGCAAGACATCTGATCAGACTCCTAGGAGTTCCAATCCAGGTTGAAGCAGAGAAAGCAATTCACAATGCAGGACCCTTCCAATAGTTGACCTTCAAATGATGTCCTTGAACTAAACACCTACCTGTCCACCACTGGCGTTTGCTTCAATCCCTGAAAGTGTGGGATCCAGGTGGGTATCCAGCCCCTCTTCATCAAACACAAGTCACCTAATCAGGGTCCCTGAGTGCTAAACATGGCGCAAAGGCAGGAAGAAAATGAACAGGAGAAGAAGATCATTCCACCCCTCTTCGATCCCAAGCACAAGCAACCACCAGAGAAGCAAGCTTGAATCCTCACGCTGCTGCTACCAGTTACATTTCGCCTAACACCTTGAGGGTGTTCTATATGCTGAAGCAGGAGACACCGGACAGACACGCCTGTAGATGACTTGATGACGGCGAAATGGAGGGAGACTACCTGCTGGACAGAGGGGACGCGAGCCCACGCCGCCCAAGTGGACGTCCAACCATCTCCGAGGTCAACGGGTACAGGTTCATCCGCACCAGGGCCGCCGTCTCCACGCCACCAGAGCCTGGGGAGTCCCATGGGCCCGAAGGACGCCGCCAGCCCATGAGAACAGATCAAAGGTGTCGATGAAGATGCCCTGCGGCATAAACAGAGCAAGAGGACTCCACCTAGGACGCCAGAGCTTCGTCAGATGCAGGCGGCGGCGCCATGATCCTGGATAGTGCCGAGCCATCCAGGGACCATTACCACCCGCATTCTAAACCCCCACGGCCTTGGACGAAGTCGAGCCTGCGCCACCCAGGCTGCCTAGGTGACCCTTGGGTCATCTATAATATGGGTCTCATATAATATGGGTCCAAGTATATTAGGAATTTAGGACCCTTGGGGTTTTGTCTGCTTCATTGTATCTCCTCCTATATATAGGAGAGGGGTCTGCCCTTTTATCAAGATAACAAATCAGCAATTTCTGACAAAATGATTTCTTTCAAAATTTCATAGAATTTGACAAACATGAATCCATTGTGTATCACAATTCATAATACATGAAGCTCCAAGCAACATAATTAAGTATACCATCTAATTAAAGCCAAGAATGAAATAGATACCATCATTGTTGATCAGCTCGGCAAGGACCAATATGTATAGTTTGTTTCATCAAGGCTTTTCAAATAGATCCCATCAATCACAATGATAGTTTGTATAGTTTGTGAATGGAGCTAAAAATCCCATCTAATGGAAGATTCCATGAGTTCGTCGAATCTACTTCATGCTTCCTAGCTACAAGAACTGAAAAAGAACACGGGAAAATTTAATAGAGAATACACACCTCGATCCCTAGTTTCCTATGCATATACTAAAGAAAAAGGAATCATTGTTGACGCCGCCAAACCACTGAGCTCAATAAATGGAGATTGGATAAAATCACAGGGATAGCCGCGGGGGTTGTAGCTCAGTGGAGAAGGCTCGGGCTCCCCAGAGTAGGGACTCGGGTTCGAATCCCCGGTTGTGCAGCTTCAGCGATCATTGGTCCTGTCACGCACCTCGGCCTCTGCATGAGTTTACCTTGTTGACCCCGATGTGCGGGTAGTTGGGGAAAGTCGGGGGTTTATGCTGCCAGGGGGGTCACAATCGTGGCGCTTCCTCGGGGGTGGTTCACACGTCATCCAAAAAAAAAATCACATGGATATATGTAATGTAAAACTACAGAATTAAAGAAGTACGGCTGAAGGCAAAAAGGAAGAATTCTCATTCATCAATTGTGTTTAAACAAAAACACAATATAGCCTTTATATAGCCTTCTAAAAGAAAGACTAAAAAGGTGATAGCCAATGTGGCATAGAATTAAATGTCCGATTTCGATGCCGTGTCCGATGGCCCAGAAACAGAAATTTTTCGAAATTTCGCACGAAATTTCGATATTTACGGCCCTAACGATTTCGACGACCAAATAAGCGAATTAAATTATGAAAATTTACCAGGACGATCTAAACACCAAGATCTACTCAAATATGCAATAATATTTCATATTGGATATGTGGGGTGGGGGGTCTCCCACATTTGTAAGTGAAGGAAGCTGAACAATTTCGACAGAATTTCGATGGCAATTTCGATGACAAAATGAAGGAATTAGATTATGAAATTTTCCATACAAAATGTTTAGACAAAGATACACTAGATTATATATTAAAGTTATATGTTTAGAGGTTAGGGTGGGATCCATGTCTTAATGAGTGAGTTCACAAATGAACATAATTGTCAAGTCTGTTAGACTGTAAACACCTTATAAACCCACAATTTATCACTTAGACCTTAAAACTTACAGTTGCAAGTTACAAACTTACATGTTACAACTTATATAAGTCTAGTGTTCAAATTTAGTTAGGTTACATGGGTCATGTATACATAGATCAAAGAAAATGCATTATTTTTAAGTCATTTTATGTATACATGTGTAATAATAACAAATTTATTGTAGAATTGCAGACTTAATACTATTATTTCATAGATCCACAAGTTTGTTTGTAGTTCATGTGATTTTCGAAAGAGAATCGCCAAAATACCTAACATGTAGTAGGTAGTAGCAGCACTTAGAACTTTGTTATTTTTCATAGTATCTCTTCACATCTTTTAGAAGAGTGTAAACATAGAAAGAGGTATACATGGGCTAGGGATAGGGGAAACGTACCTTAGAATCAAAGAAAATAGCCTCTATAAGCAAAAGATACAAAGAGAATCGCCAAAATACCTAACATGTAGTGGCAGCAGTCTTAGGAACAAATATTTCGAAATTTCTATCGAAATTTTCTGCCATTTTGCGAAATTATGGCCCAAACTGGGCGAAATTTGCACTGTTTTGCGAAATTTCGCACCTAAGTGCGAAATTTCTGCGAAATGACGTCCCATTCTCTGCGTACATGCGTTTCAATGTCGGATTGGAAAAAAATCGGAAATTTCGATCGAAATTTCGCAATTTCGATCGAAATTTTGTACGATGCAATGTGGGACTAAACCACGTGACTTTACAAAAGCCCAAAATAAAGAAAAGCCATAATAAAATAACGCAAGCTAGAAAAATGGCCTAACTACTGTCACGATGATGCCTACGCTCGTAAGTGCGTAAAGGCGGAGCTTGTCCTACATCAACTCCCCTCGGCTGCAAATGACTCGACGGGTAGAGCTCAAGAAGATCTACAAAATTCCTCCTCAATGATCCATGTGTCGTCTACTGGAGAACGACCTATCCAGCGAACCAAGAAACGATGTACGGTGCCTTGCTGGTGAGGGCGCTCTGGTCATCCAAGACGGTGTCGATACGCTCGAGCAGCTGATGAGGTAGTCGAGGCAGAGGAGGTATATCTGTTAAAGGCGGGGAAGCACAAGGACGATCTGAAGAACCTACCGCTGGTAGTGGAGGGGCCTCGAATGTACCACGATAAGGAGAAAGATCCTCCACATTGAATACTGCACTAATGCCCCAATCTGTTGGCAAATCCAGTACATAAGCATTGGGTCCCTGTCGACTAAGTGTTTGGAAAGGTCCTGATGCTCCAGCATGAAGCTTCTTGAAAGAATTTTTGGGGTAGCGTTCAGGATACACACGTACTAACACATAATCCCCCACATTAAATTCTTGAAACATGTGGTGTGCATCTGCCAAAAGCTTGTAGTTTTCATAAGACAATAAGTTTTTGGTGAATCTCGCCATGCAAATAATGAATGTGTTGGGCAAAGGTCTCAGCAGTGTGGGAAGGGCGGTCAGTAGTGGACATAGGTACGAGATCTATAGGCTGGCGGGGCTTGTAAACTATTAGTATACACACTTTACTACTTTTCTTTACTTAGTGTATTTGCTTATTTCTCTTTATTCTCTTCTTCTCTTTATCCCATATTGCTCATCTCTAAATATTGTACACTCTCTTGTCTTATAAAAGAGAGACCATTGTATTCTTTTTAGATCATCCAATAATAAGCAATCTCGTTGCCAACTCCTAGATAAACATTAACAACTATAAAAGGGCTCTTTCCTATGGATCGATTAACAGATTTGTTGTAAGCAAATTCAGCAGTAGGTAGCAATAAGTCCCAGTTTCCTAAACGTTCACCCACAAGACAGCGCAAGAGGTTACCCAAGCTCTTGTTAACCACCTTAGTTTGACCATCAGTTTGAGGGTAGAAAGCAGAAGAAAAATTGAGGTTGGTACCAAAGATTTTCCATAAAGTCTTACAAAAGCAGCTAACAAATTTCACATCACGGTCAGAGACTATGGTGGTGGGCAGACCATGTAGCTTGACTACCTCATTAAAGAAAAGTCGGGCAATACGAGAAGCGTCAGAAGTCTTACTACAGGCAATGAAGTGGGTCATCTTAGAAAAACGATCCACAACTACAAACACGGAATCGTGGCCACGTGAAGTGTGTGGAAGACATAGAATAAAATCCATACTTAGGTCCTTCCAAGGCTCATGGGAATAGGAAGAGGGATGTAAAAGCATGTATTTTGTCTTTTGGTTTTTGCCAATTCACAAGTACAACAATGGGGCATGATGCGAGCGACATCCCGACGTAAGGAAGGACAATAAAATCTATCAGTTACCAGAGTGGTGGTCTTATCCCTACCAATATGACCAGTGAGGCCACCAGCATGTTTCCCAAATGAGAAAGTCGCAAACTGAAGTGGAAGGGATGCATAACTGTGTGCCACGAAAGAGAAATCCATCACGTAGGATAAAATCAGAAGCTTGGCCGGGTGTGCTATCGAGGAGGTCAGAATGTATAATTTCAAAGTCAGGGAAGGTGGGATATTGATCTTTCAGACGGTCGAAGCCCACAATGTCAACGCTCATAGGCTGTAGGGTGGTCAATCAACGGCTAAGAGTGTCTGCAGCCTTGTTCTCACCACCAGAGCAGTGTTTGAGAACAAAGTGTACTTGTAAAGAAACTCACACCATTTGGCGTCACGAACACTTAAATTCTTTTGGGAATTCAGGAAACGAAGGGCTTGATGGTCAGACCAGAGAATGAACTCACGGTGAAGAAGATGGCGCCTCCAATGATGTAGAGATTGCACAATAGCGTAGAATTCGTTATCATATGTGGAGAATTTACGCTTTGCTTCATTGAATTTCTCACTGAAAAAAAGGCAACAGGGTGCCCTTCCTGGTTCAGAACGCCACTAATGCCAACACCGGAAGCATCACAAGATACCTCAAATGGAAGGGGGAAATCAGGTAGGCTAAGGGCAGGAGCTTCAGTTAACTTAGTTTTGACAGCCTCAAAAGCTTGTGGTGGATGGCGTCCACTGTAATTTGTCACACTTCATTAACTCAGTGAAAGGAGCCACAATGGTGTTGAATCCTCGAACAAAGCGACGATAAAAAGTAGGCAACCCATGAAAGTTGCGTAGCTCAGAGATTGTAGTGGACTGGGGCCAATCAGTGATAGCTTTGACTTTGGCAGGGTCAGCCTCAATGCCGTTAGCAGATACAAAATAGCCAAGGAAAAGAACTTTATCTTGAAGAAAAGAACACTTCTTTAGATTGACATACAATTTCTCAATGTGAAGTGTGTTGAAGATAAGTCGGAGATGAGTCAGGTATTCGTACTTGGTCTTACTAAAAATCAAAATATCATCAAAGTAGACCACCAAAAATCTACCAATGAATGGTCACAATACATAGTTCATGACTCTCATGAAGGTGTTGGGTGCGTTGGACAGGCCAAATGGCATGACCAGCCACTCATATAATTTGTCTAGTGTTTTGAAGGCAGTCTTCAATTCATGAGATTCCTTAACACGGACCTGGTGGTAGTCGCTACGAAGATCAATCTTAGAAAAATAGAGGGATCCCGTCAATAGATCAAGCATGTCATCAAGCCGTGGTATAGGGAAACGATATTTGACAGTGATCGTATTGATGGGTCGACAATCTAAGCACATTGTCCAGCTACCATCCTTCTTGGGGGCAAGGAAAGCAGGAATTGCACAAGGACTCTTGCTCTCTCGAATGAATCCTTTGAGGAGGGCATCAACTTGGCGTTTCAATTCCGCATGCTCAGTCAGGTTCACACGGTAATGAGGTCGGTTAGGGAGCGAATACCCTAGAATCAAATCAATCTCATGTTGAATATCATGCAAAGGGGGAAGCTCATCAGGAAGATCTGTGGGTGTCATGTCTTTGAACTCGTCGAGAAGGGAGACGACATCTGGCAGTGGGGGCTGAAAATCAGACACAGAAGTGGATTCTATAATATAGAGGACATACATGCATCCAAATTCACGACTGGCTTCTTCCAACTCTTTTTGGGTGACAAGGTTAGGAATGTTGGGATTTGGAGGTCTGGAGGTCTGGTGGTAGACACTTTTTCATAGGAGAGATGAGAGTAGGTTCCCGTCGTATGTGTTTGCCCTTGTTCTTGAAGGTATAAGCATTGAACGTCCCTCATTGTAGGCATCTAAGTCATAAATCCAAGGACGACCAAGAATGATGTGGCCAACATCCATAGGCAATAATACATCACACCAAATGTGGTCTGAATAAGCACCTAGAGTGATGGGAACAAGGCATTGATGGGTGATGGGCAAGTTAATTTGGTTCATCAAATGGACTTTATGTGGCTGAGGATGGGGCTCTGGGCGTAAGTCCATGCGCTTCAATCCATGGGGTGAAATGATGTTTTGAAAACTGCCACCATCAATGAGTAGTTTGCAACTTTTACCAACGTGTTTGAAGAAGGTCTGGAAGGGGGTAGTGTGTTTCCATTTGTCCCCTTCTGAAGGGGCTGCTAAAACATGCATTACTTGGAGATATGACGAATCATAATCATAATTGTAATCAGCATCATCATCAAAAGGTTCAGAGGCAGGAAAACATCTTCATATTCAATGTCATCCTCAGGGGTGGTATCAGGAGGATTAGAGGACACAAAAAGAGCACGACGAGGGCATTAGGCAGCTAGGTGGGTCGTGTTGTGACAATGAAAGCATTCACGACCTCGTGGAGGAGGTCTGACTGGAGTGGTGACTACCTCCTTGCCTTTATTGGAGGAAGGGGTTGAAGAACTCTGAGGAGGTGGTCGGGGTAGGGGATAGGTACAGCGAATTGAGGTAGTGGAAGGGTTATTTGGTGAAGCGTGTATGTTGTCCAAAACAAGAAAAGGAAGGACCACGAGAAGCATGTTGTAGATAACTCTCCACCTTTAAGGCACGGTGAAAAGCATCATCTAAGGAGTCATATTGTTGTAACTCCATTTCTCGTTTAATATCAGAATGTAAATGGTGTACGAAATGAGTGGCCAATTGCAAATCAGAATCATTGTGGATACAACGGTTCTTAGCCTCCCCAAATCGTTCCATGTACTCTTGAACAGATGGTGACCCTTGACTAAGGGCCATCCAGACAAAAAAAAGTTTTTGGTATTGGATGGGAACATAGCGCTCGCGAAGCTTAGTCTTCATCTCATCCCAAAAAAGGATGGGAGGTTGACCGGTACGCTCCGTTTTGAATCGAACACCTTGCCAATATCGCTTGGTTGATCCTTCGAGTTTCATCTTACCAAACCTAATCCATTGAGCGTCAGTCATGCCATACTAGTCGAAATAATCTTCCAAACTAGCAATCCAGTCGAGAAAAGATTTGGGATCAAGTTTACCATCAAAAGTGGGGGCATCTATCTTAATTTGTCGAGTAATATCATCGCGATGTGGTGGATGAGGTCTCGGGTGGTATTGACCATATGGATTGTAGGGAAAACAGGTCCACGAGGGGGGTTATGAAAAACATCATGGTCGGGGGCTCGAGGATGATGTGTCATGGGAGGATGCAGGCCTTGCGGCGGAGCCCATGGTTGGTGATGAGGTGCAGGAACAAATGGTGGAGCACGAGGAGCATGTGGAGGGGGATGTGGCGATGGCGCATAGTGTGCTTGTAGGGTAGCGATTTGGGGTGTGTGATGGTAGGGTGGTTGATAGGGGTGTGATTCCACATATAGGTGTTGTGAATAAGGATCAGGTTTGGCAAAAGGATCAACTTCTCCATAGGGGTCGTAGACAGGGGGCTCTTGGAGTTGCGGTGGACAGAATTGCAGAGGAGTAGGGTTCAGGGGGGGCTTTGTGGGGCATTTCCAGGATTTGGTGGCAGCCCATACCCCATAAAAGGTGTCGAGTTCTGACCGGCTTGTAGTGTATGGGTTTGGCGAATAGTGCGAAACTCAACCATGATCAAATTGATTGACTGACCCAGAGTCTCAAGAGTAAACAGGGGTTGGGAAGACGTAGAGGTTGCTTCCGATGTGGGTTCTAAAATCGGGCTATTAGACCTACGGCCAAACATAATGATTTGCAACGAAATAGCCAAAAATTTATTGTGCCAACTGAAAGCTTAGTTCTGTAATGGACAACGCAAAACAATTCAAGAAAATAATGCAGACAGATATATGATAGTAAAGTAATGCACCGAACAAGGGAAAACCTTTCCAAAATTAGGACTTGGCAAATTTTCGGTAGAGGAACCAAAACCATATGGACCCATTTGTGAATGTACTAAAATTGCAGAAGATGGGCAAAATCACAGTAAACAATGAAAAGATCCTACCCAAAGTGATGACAAATGTTGCACCCTTGACTTTAATATGGATGGAGAGAATTACCTCGGGAGGAATTAAGATATATGCTCCCTAGCTCTACGTAGATCCAACTTGGGGGTTGCAAGGGGCTAGTGGCCCCTTACTAGGGGGTATCGGGGGCGAGAGACCCCGAAAAAAATTCGGGGTTGTTTACTAGCGGCCTGGGGGCTGGTTGTCGATCTGGCGGGTATGCAGCGGACAGTGGCGAGTATGCAGCGGCGTCGGGGGCGTCGATCTGACGGACGGCAAGTATGTAGCGGACGGCAACGTCAAACTAGTGGATGGCGGTGTCGATCTGGCGGACGGCAGGTATGCAGCGGACGGCAGCGGCAGCAAGGGCTAGGTGTTGCTATAGACGGCGACAGTGAAGATTGTTGCTGCTATAGGTGGTGGTTGGTACAAATGACGGCTACGTCTGGCAGGGAAGGGCGGCGGCAAGGTTTTGTTGGAGAGGGTGGCGGCTAGGTTTAGAGGGCGGCGGGCAGGAGCACAACCCCCCAAAGGGAGGTTAGGGTTAGGCTCTGATACTACTTAATGTAAAACTACGAAATTAAAGAAGAAGTACCGCTGAAGGCAAAAAGGAATAATTCTCATTCGTCAACTATGTTTAAACAAAGACGCAATAGAGCCTTTATATAGGCTTCTAAAAGAAAGACTAAAAGGGCGGTAGCCAATGTGGGACTAAACCACGTGACTTTACAAAAGCCCAAAATAAAGAAAAGCCATAATAAAATAACGCAAGCTAGAAAAACAAGCTAACTAATGACACAATGACGCATGCGCTCGTAAGTGCATAAAGGCGGAACCTGTCCCACATCAATATGTTTGTAAGCATCTCGTCCCATTGATTTTAACAATAATTCAAGCATCAAATTATTATCCCTCGGGAATTCCTGCAGTTCAGGAGTAAGCAGCTGCTGTTGGTAGCAGCACCATAGAAATTGTTATTCCTTGGAATTCCTGCGGTTCAGGAGTAAGCAGCTGCTGTTTGTAGCAGCACCATAGTAAATTAGCTTTAAAATAGTATGGAGCTTAAGACGCTGATACTAATTAAACTTATATGTCAACTTACATGGATATCTTGTAATCATATTGACATGGTAAGTTACGTACTATATTATACACATTACAGTAGCGAATGCTAAGTAAGAAACATCAATCCCAAGTAGAAATATCATCGAAAGGCAACGGCACTATCCATTTTATTTCTATTTTGCATTGTCATTCTTAAAATCAAGACATTGTTATATTTTCCAAACAAGCTATATAATTTTCATTAAACTTTCTTTTGCAGGGA